>CAKNXH010058805.1:226-14175 GCA_932178445.1 Andricus quercusramuli | reverse complement strand
CATACACGGAGAGACTTTTGGTATTAATATTTCTTTTATCGCATATTCATAATTAAAATAAAATATACGAATTTAGGGATAATCGAGGTACGGTTAGAAAAAGTCGATTAGTGACTATGAAAAGGCAGACTAATATTTCTAATTGGAATAAATCGTAAGAATATTAGACTCTTACACACACGAAATAACGAAAAATGGTAAAGTGCTTTGAAAGAAGCGAAACAAACGCTTTGCAATCTTTCTAAACCACTATACGAAAAATGGGGGTCACGTGATCTTGTATTTCATCCTGGCGCATGACAAAAAGAAAGATGGGTGGAAGTGTATGAACGCACACTATTACATGGGCTACAAACACTTCCTAATATATATATACTTGTATATGCTATGACGTCGCTCGCTAACTACAGTGTGGTTTGTTTACGAATCCTATATTAACGCCTATACGCATATATAAACCTATCTTATATCTATCTATAAATCGCACGCATTCCGCTGAGACCTATGATTCTTTCTGCCCTTATATACTTACCAGTGAAACGTATCGTTACTTGTGAGAAACTAATAGTGCTGGGTCAAAAATTCCAGGTGCCCCGGTCTTCATTATATATTTATATTGATCATTTATATGCATATAAACTATAAATAAATAAACTATCAACCTCAATCATAAAATCAAATAATGATGTTCCTTAATTTATGAAAGTAACTTTATAGAAGGACAAGAAACTTCTTAATGGTACAAGCTTTTAGAAAAATTATAATTACTACTAAAAAAAATCCAACTTTTATCGGAAAATGCCTTTTACACATTGGAATGTAACCCTCTTGAGCCTGAAAGAAAAACGAACTTTCTTATTTTTTTATAAAAATTTTTTGATTATTATTTTCATAGTAACTTAAAATTCAGAGCATTGTGAACTTACCAGTTACGGGGTGGCCGCTGGACTGAAAACCAAGAAATGACCAGGAATTTTTTGACACCGGGAAAACCCGAGGAATGACAGTGAATTTATTTTTTCACAGGGAATTTTACAAATTCTCAGAAGAACAATTTCTGAAATCGCTTGGAATATCACAAATATCATATCACATGATCTAATTCAATTAAAAATAAGTTCGATTTCAACTTCTTTTTTGAATATTAAGTTCAGTAGTTAACTGTTTCAATTAATGCATCATTCACTTCATAACGCTTAATTCTAAAATCTTTTACCTTACAATTTTTCCATTTTATGTCTTCATTTTTTAACGTAAATTTTTAATTAAAAGAATTAAACTTTTTTTTTTGAAGGCTGTCAGAATAAAAAATGAAAAGCTTTTGAAATTTAAAATTGTTTATAAAAATGTTTCAAGTTGATCAACTGTAAATATAAATTAGGCAAATTGAAATGTCTGATTGAAATTTTATAAATTATTTTCAATGTGAAAATAACTTAAAATTAATATATTCATAATTACACACTTTTATTCAATTTAGAACCCTATAAAAATATTGTCTCAGTTTGAAATATTCAATTTTTAACCCATTCAGTTAGACATTTTCTAATCACAAAAATTTCAAAATGATCAATTATTATAAATCAAATATTCGAAACTAAACATTTTGAAACTGAATTGTTTGAAACATGAAGCCTTGAATGGTAAAAATTTAAACTTTTAACGTTACATTTTTTATTTTAATGTTAAATAACAATTGAAAATTATGAAATTGAAACGACCAAAATTAAAATAAATACATTTTCGTACTTAGTTTTTTTTCCAATTGGAAGAGGAACTTTTTTGGTTTAAAATTTTTATCAAGCGGAAGAATGGGAAGTATTGTATTTTTAACATTTTTATCAAGCTTGAAATGAGGTAATTCTGGTTATTAATTTTTTTTAAACTGGCAGTACATTTTATATTTTTAAGGTTTTTATTGAGTTAGAAGAGATACAATTTTTAATAAATTAAAAGAAGCTGTATTTACTTTTCAAGTTTTTTATTGTGTTTAAGGAAAGATCGCCAACGGCGATACCACGCTGAAAACACCAGTTCTCGTAAGATCACTGAAGTTAAGCAGCGTTGGGCGCGGTTAGTACTGGGATGGGTGACCGTTCGGGAATACTGCGTGCTGTTGGCCCGTCGTGGGTGTGGTGGACCCACACTGGTAGTAAATATCCACCTAGAAACACTACCCGAATCGGGCAGTGAGGCAATGAACTTTCGAGTTCGAACTGCTAATCAATTTTTTTTTTTTTTTTAAGGAAAGATTGTTTTATTTTTTTCTGAATGGCAGGAGGATAATTTAACAAATATATTTTTATTGAGTAGGAAGGGAGGAAATTTTGACTTTCAATTTATTCCGAATTAAAAGAGGAGATTTTGTTATTTTTATGATTCTTATAGAACTGGAAAGAAATTTGTGTTTTCAAGTTTTTCTAAATAGGAAGAGGCACTTTTTTGTTTTGAACATTTTTATTGAGTTTGAAGAGGGAAATGTTTCATTTTCAATCATTTTTATTAATGCGAATTGAAATGGAGGATTAGTTTTAATTTGGAGCATTTAAAACGATAGCGAAGTGTAAAAAATTAAGTTTTGCAGTTTTTTATTAATAATTTCCGAATTAAAATTTGTTTAAGCTTCAATGCATACTGCATTAGTTACAAACATTTTTGTACTACAAACGCGTATAATTGAAACTTTTGGCTATAGACGGAACAGCTCGGAAACTTTCGGGCGTTTTTAGTATAGTCTTTTAGAATTCTTGTAAATCCCGGTTGCAGATATTACTAGCGGCTCTCATTTCAATAGGCATTCTTATTTGAGAATACTAGAATTTCGTAAGTTTCTTATAACTTATGTTACTTAAAATATTTACTATTGTCAACATATTTTAGAAAACTTGTTATTGACCATTATCACTTTTTCACACTCACAATTTTCAAACAGTAAATGAGACTTTTTCTAAATGGAAATACATACTAATTTTTGCTCGCTCAAGTTTATAATAATACATACAGAAATACCATCATTTCTTATTATAGTAAGAATCTTTATAACAGTACCCCGATTATCCCCAAATTCTAACATTTTATTTTAATTATAGGTGCAGTATGTACCAAATATTGATATCAAAAGTCTCTCCGTGTATTTATTTTTAAATTTGTATAATTAAAATAAACACCTTCCAGTATTTATATGTATGTATGTATGTATATGCACAAGTTAATAATGCACATTATGCTTTATAATTGGAATTAAATAATATTGCACTGGAAAAAATTTAATGAAGAAACTAAAATCATAGACATTAGTCATTCTTGAAAGGAAGATATCGCACATGAAATGTGACAGTTTTTAAGGTTATGTTGCAAATCCGAAGTTCTCCACTGCGCATGCCCAAAAAGCGCGGGACTATTCAAAATGATATAATATACACTTGCAATATTAGGTTAATATAAATTTTTTTCAAGAAGCTAGGTATTTCTATAATTCAATTGAATTTGTTTTGAATAAGAATAAAAAAAATTTTTCAACATTTATCTGTATGACTGTTCATAATATTTATTGATTTCAAATAGGCCCGCGCTTCTCGGCACATGCGCAGTTGAAAACGTCGGCAACCACCGATGGCCATCTATCGGATATGAACAAACTAAAAAGGAACCCTAAATAAGAGTTCCTTTAGAGCCTAAGTTTGCAAAATATGAAAATATCGGAAATTTAATGCATGAATGTCCTCTTTTTATTTATACCACTCGGATTACTCTTAATATGAATCATCTCAGAAATTAGACGTTTTTTATAGTCAGACTCAAAATCTAATATTTTTGCGTTATTCAAATTAAATTTATGGTTAAATTTGTTCTGATGTATATTAATTAAAGATTCTTTTTCCCCATATTTTTCATGTTCATTTATGCGAGTTTTTAGCGATCCCTTAGTTTCACCTACGTAAGAAGCCACACAATTTTTACAAGTGAGTTTATAAACTAAATTTGTACGAGCCCATTTTTCAGTAACATCCTTACCAAGTTTAATAATCGAGCTCAGAGGAGGTTTCAAAGAAGGTAAATTGTTGTGTTAGCTTTCTTAAGATGAGTAGATAATTTATGAAAAATGTTTGGTATGTAAGGAAGACTAACTCTTTAATAAGAGACAATGTAAGTAAGAGTTTTGTCAGTGAGTCTCATAAGACTAAACACATTTCATACGAAGATAGAGAATTTGTTAAGAAGTTAAAAAATACAAAACTACTTTTTAATGATAATTTTGGCATATTTTTCACCAAAGCAGATAAGGGTAACCTTATGGTTTGCTTAAATAAAACTGATTACATTAAAAAAGCTCGTGAACTATTACTTGATAAGAAGCCATATATGTAAAAGTAAAAAGAAATCCTTTAAATTCTTTACAAGTTAATACTCCTTAAATACTAAAAAACTCAAATGATAATGATTTTTTAAAGTATAAGTACCACAATAACCTAATGACTCTTACTGACACTACTCTACCAAAATTTTATGGACTACCGAAAGTACATAAAAAAGATACTCCACTTCGTCCGATAGTTTTACTGGTTAACAGTCCGACGTATTTTTTAGCAAAAGTGATCTACAATGAACTAAAAAATGCAATTAAATATCCATCTTCACATATTAATAACAATCATGAATTGAAATAAAAAGTTTATAAATTTACAATCGACAATGACTGCGTCCTTTTATCTTTGGATGTTAGGTCTTTGTTTACCAACATTCCATGCTCTTTAGTTTTCGAAAGTCTCGACAAAAGGTACCATCAAACTGTAAATATGTGCAAAATACCGTTTGATGAAATTAAAAATTGTATTAAGTTTTTTTTTTTATAATAATTATTTCATTTTTGACCACACGGTATATCAACAAATTGAATTGACACCGATGGGCTCCCCGATTTCGCCGTTATTTGCAGACATGGTTGTGGATGACCTGGAAACTAATTGTTTACAAAAATTGAAAGTTGCTCACAGTTGTATTCCTCTTTTTTACTATCGCTATGTCGACGATACCATTCTATGTATAAAAAAAGACCATACTAACCTGGTTATCAACATTTTTAATTCTTATTTAAAAAATCTCAAATTTACTTCAGAATTGGAAAATAATAATAGGATTAATTTTCTTGACTTAACTCTATTTAGAGAAAACAACAGGATTATTACTAATTGGTACAAAAAAACCCTCTTCATCAAGTAGAACTACCAACTGCCGTTCAGGTCATCCAAAACATATGAAAAGGAATATTGTGTTTAAATTGGTTGATATGGTCATAAATTTGTCCCATAAACGATTCCATTTCAACAATCTTGAAGTTTTTACTCAAATACGTCTTAAAAATGATTATCCTATCACGTTCATTCAAAAACATATTAAAACTCGTATGAATACAACCAAATTTTCACGTAATAATAAAGATAAACATAATTCATGTAACAAGAATTTTTTACAACAACCTAAAGTTAGTCTTCCTTACTTACCTAACATTTTTTGTAAATTATCTACTCATCTTAAGAAAGCTAACATAACCACTTTACCTTCTTTGAAACCTTCTCTGAGCTCTATTATTAAACTAGGTAAGGGAGGCTTACGTAGGTTAAACTAAGAGATCGCTAAAAACTCGCATAAATGAACATGAAAAATATGGGAAAAAAGAATCTGTAATTAATATACATCAGAACAAATTTCACCATAAATTTGATTGGAATAACTCGAAAATATTAGATAATTAGATAATAAATATTAAAATATTAGGTTTTGAAACCTACTCAGTCAGAAAAAACGATTTTTACGAAGGTGTCTGTCTGTAGTCTGTAATCTGTAGTCTGTCTGCAGTCTGTAGGCACGATAACTTTCGAAAAAATGATCAGATTGGATTGAACTTTGGCACACTTTTTTAAGACCTAAAATAAAAAGACAAGTTATAAAAGCCAGCTATTTTGGATCTAAATTCAAAAAGTTAAAGCATTTTCAAAAATGTTGAGACCATTTTTTTAAGAGTTGAAAATTCTATTTGTCCGCAAGATTGTCACAACCACTTTTTGAGTTTTCTTGAAAAATCGAATATTCAAATTTTGACCCCACATAAAAAATGAAAAATAAACAATGATTCGATTTTGCGGTCAAATTATGCAATATACAAAAAAAGATTAATTAACAAAAATTGTGTAGCTAAAAAAGATCTACAAATTTGTGAGGAATCATTTTTCTATAGGACGCGTGGTTTTGGGTTTAATCGTGAAAAATGACATTACCACGTAAACAAAAAATCAAATTTTTTATATTCTCATTTTTATGAGAAGGTATTCGTTTTATGTGAAATTCAACATGGTCGTTTTTCATTAAATCTCCACGTTTTGAGACACCCTGAGTCAGAAAAAACGATATTTAAGAAGCTGTCTGTCTGTATACTGTATTTAGTAAGTAGTCTGTCTGTCTGTAGGCACGATAAATTTCAAAAAAATGATCAGATTGGTTTGAGCTTTGGCACACTTTTTTAAAACCTGAAAGAAAAGGACAAGTTCTTTATCCAGCTATTTTCGATAAAAATTCAAAATTTTATAGCATTTAAAAAATGGTTGAGAGCATTTATTTCAAGATTTGAAAATTCTATGTACGGCTATTCGTAGTACTCGGAAATTCAAAAAACTTATCCTCACGAAAAACGACACAAGCCACGAAAAAAATAAATAGAGAAAAGTTGTTCATCCAACAAAGAGCTGCAAATTAGTTATTAATCATTTTGTGATGAGACGCGTAGTTTTTGTTTAACTGTGAAAAATAAAGTTACAAATAGACAATTTAATTTTGTTGGCGCTCAAATTTGGGAGCAGCGCGCGATGAGAGTGTGCTTGCGCAGCGGGCAGATTTTTTCTATGTATATTATGTTAAATTTCCTATTTCTATGTATACATTGACTTTTAAAAATCACAAAAAGACATCTAAAACTTGGTTGGCAGGAAAATATTTGACCGGGAAAAAATCGGGGAAAAACCCGGGAATTTCAAATTGCCTGATCACTAGACACCCTGGAGAGCTAGAGAGAGGGGAGAGAGAGAGAGAGCGCACGATCATCAGTCGGCGAGAGGAAAGCTTGGTAACTGAAAATTAAAAATGTTATTTCATTGACTGGACTATGAATTCAATATGAGAGGTTTAAGATTGAACGTCGAAATATATTGCATTTTCAACAAAATAGTTGAATTTCTAGCCTTAAAAGATTTTCTAGCAAAAGATATGAATTTTTAATCCAAAATAACGATTTTTTAACAACAATGGAATCCAATTTAACCCAATTGTTGTGTTAACAACCAAATAGATGAACTTTCATTAATAATAAAAATTTACAACAAAATAGTTCAAAATTTAACCAAGTAGTTAAGTTTTTAAGCCAAAAAGCCGATTTTTTTCGAAGACAGTTGAATGTTCAACAGAAATGTTCGTTTTCAACCAAGAAAGATGAATTTTCAACCTACAAAGATGCAATTTTCACCCAAATGGTCAAATTTCAAAACTAAAAGAAAATAAAAATTTATCCCAAAACTGTTGAATTCTTAAGCCAAGAAGACGAATTTTTTAGAATATAATTCAATTTTCAACCAAATAGGTAAAATTTCGAATAAAAGGGAAATTCTTCCAAAAATTGAATCGTCAGAGTTTCAGCTTAAATGATTAATTGTCAACAGCAAAAAAACAATTTTCAACCAAGAAGACTGATTTTGTACCAAGAAGATAAGTATTCTACTAAAAAAGACTAATTTTAACAAAAATAAATAAATTTTCAACAAAATTGTTGAACTTTGAAGCCGAAAAAATCATTTTTCAACAAAAAACTTAATTTTATACCAAATATTTCTTGCAAAAAAATAGATCTTCCCTTTTCCCCTGGAATTCGCACCGAAATTTCGGTACACGTTGGCATGGTCTTATAATAATCTTATTTTACAGAAAATAAAATATAAAAAATACATGAGATCTCAACACAAAAAGATCAATTTTTGAACGGAAAATGGAATATTCAAATTTTCAGTTAAAACAAATAATTTTCAACCAAGAAAAAAGGACTTTTCCACAAAATAGTTGAATGCTTAACTGAAAAAAATGTCAATTTAATTTCAAACTTGGAAAAAACGAATATTCAATTTAAAAAAATGGGTTTTCTACCAAAAAGACCTATTTTCAAAAAATACATTAATTTTCAAATAAAAAAATATCAATTTTCAAGCAACAATGAAATATTTATTACAAAAATTTTTTTGCGACTAACAACAAAAATGAATTTTCAACCAAATATTTAAACTTTTAGTTGAAGAAATGAATTTTTAACTAAAATAACCTCCTCCCCTTTGCCTTTCTTCACTATTGGTATCACTACTCCTTCTTTCCATAACTCTGGCCACCCCTCTCCTCTCCATACTCTATTGCACATTATCCATGCCCATTCCTTTAATTCTGTTCCCCCGTATTTCCATACTTCATTTGGAATCTCATCTATACCAGGTGCCTTTTCATCTTTCATCATCCCTAATACCTTGACTATTTCCTCTCTTGAAATGTCCTCCTCCTCATCTGTTTCCCTACCATCTCTTCCTCCTTTCCTAACTTTCCTCTCTACCCCTCCTAGTAATTCCATAAAATATTTTTTCCATTCTATCATCTCAATATCCTGATTTACTCTTTTTCTTCTTCTTCTCTCTTTATTTACCACCTTCCAAACCTCTTCTTCTGTCCTAGCCTTCTCCGCTTCTTCTTCAAACCTTTTATTTTCCTCCTCTTTTTTTTATCACACAACTCAGTATACTCCTTCTTTTTTCTCCTATATTCTTCTCCACTACTTGTCCCTTTTCTCCATTTTCTTAATACCCTTCTCACTTCCTTCTTCTTCTGTTTACAATCCTCATCCCATCCACTTCTATCCCCTCCTTCACTAACTTCTTTTTTGCTTGTGCACTCTAATGCTCCTTTTATTTCTCCTATCATTATTTCCATTTCCTCGTTTACATTTCCTTTCCCCATTTTGATATTCCTGACTTTTTCTTTGAACTGTGCTTTACCTTCCATTGACCAATCCCCTCTTCCTGCTCTTTTTACTTTTGCTTCCTTTTTAGCCTTTTTGTTATTACTCATTTCTCCCTCTACCGTCACTATTATGGGAAAGTGATCCGAATCTATATAGTTCCCCACCTCTAGTTTCTTAACCTTCTCTCTTACTTCATCGTCCACTACCACATAATCAATTACCGTTCCCCTCTTTCCTCCTGAACGTGTATATTCCCCTTCCTCATCCCCCTCTATACTACCGTTTAGGATAAACCATCCCATCTCCCCTAGGCTCTTCAACAACTTCTTTCCCTTCCCATTTAGTATCTTGTCTTTGGATTTTCTTCCTCGCTCTCCATCCCATTCCCTTCCTCCTCTATCTCCTGTTCTCGCATTAAAATCACCTCCTATTATCAGCCTACTCTCTTGCTTATTTTCTTCCATCAGTTCTCTTATCTCCTCTGATTTCTCCTGCATATCACCGTTCACATAAACCCCCACTATCTTCCACCTCTCTCCTCCCACATTTATCTCTTCTACTATTAATCCTTCTCTATGCTCTTTCAACTCTTTTTTGTCATTCTCTGTTATACATTCGTTCCTTACTCCCATCACCATTCCACCCATTGCTCTGCCCTAATGCCAACACTGTATAAAGTATATGTGACTGTGTTATCGGAGAGGTTAAAAAAAGAAGTTGTGGAGAAAAAGATAGAGCCACCGAATCAGACAGGGTTTAGAAAAGGGATGGGGGTAATGGACAATATATATGTTCTGAACTACTTAGTAAATAAGAGGATTAAAAGGGAGAAAGGGGCAATGATAGCAGTGTTCGTGGACTTGAAGGCGGCGTTTGACTCATTAGACCGAGGCGAGATAGAGAAAGTTATGGTGAGAAAGCGGATAAGAGAGGGATTAATAAAGAGAGTATCGGAAATTTTTAGAGAGACAAAAAGCAAGGTAAAGAACGGAGAGCAAGTGGGAGATAGTTTCTGGTTGGTGAGAGGGGTAAGGCAAGGATGTCCTCTGAGCCCACTTTTATTTAATATATTAATATCAGACTTGGAAGAAGAAATGAAGAGAAAAGGGTGGGGAGGAGTTAGGATAGGGAACGAAAAGATATATACACTGGCATACGCAGACGATATAGTGTTGATGGCAGAGGATGAAGAAGGGATGGCCGGCTTAATTACCGGATTAGAGAAATACTTAGATGGAAAAAAGTTGAATTTAAATGTAGAAAAGACAAAGATAATGAGGTTTAGTAAAGGAGGGGGAAGAAAGAAAGAATGGACGGGGAGATGGAAGGGGAAAAAATTAGAAGAAGTAAAAGAGTTTAAGTATTTGGGATGTACCTTGCAAGCAAATGGAGAGCAGAGAGCTCATATAAGAGAAAGGATAAAAAAAGCAGCAGGGGTAATGAAACAGATATGGGGAATAGGAAAAAGAAGATTTAAAAAAAATTGGAGAAGGAGAATGTGGTTATTTGATACGCTGGTATGGCCGGTATTAGGTTATGGAGCATAGATATGGGGGTGGAAAGAAAGGAAAGAAATTGAAAGTTTACAAGAAAGGTATATAAGGTGGACGTTAGGGGTAGACTGGAGGACGCCGGGATATATGGTGAGAGAAGAAGCGCAAAGGGATAAATTAAGTACTAGAGCGGGAAAGAGGGCATGGAATTTTGAGACGAAGCTGCGGGAGGGAAAGGGAGGGGAGTTAGCGAGAAAGTGTTTGAAGGAGGTAGAAGAAAGGAGAGGGAGGGCGATTGAATTAACGAGATGGGAGGAGGAAAGGAGGGAGTTCTTTCAGGCTAGAGATATAGAAGACGGGACTGGAGTCAACTATGAAGAAGTGGAAAAAATAGCAAGATTTAGATTGGGAAACGAGGTAAGGGCAAGTATGTATTGGGAAAAGAAAGATAACAGGAAGTGCAGAATATGTGAATGGGAAGAGGAAACATGGGAGCATGTATGGGAAGGATGTAGGAGAGGAATGGAAGATAAAGGAAGCTGGCAAGAGAATGTGGTAAGGATTTTAGGGGAGGATGGTTTGGGGGAAGAGTGGATGAAGGAGTTAGAGGATGCTAGGGGAGCAACTGAAAAAGAATGAAAGAATGGATGCAAAAAGTGGCAAAATGGAGGTACAAGAGAAGTGAAAGAAAAAGGAAACGGAAGTCGCCCAAATTAAATTATAAGCGTGAAGAATTGTAAGTAATGATTATGTAATAGCATAAGTAAACTAAGATGCGTTTGCGTTACCGCTCTCTCTCTCTCGCTTGCACTCTCGCTTTCGATCACTCGCTCACTCGTTCGCCATCACGTCCCACATTGCGCTATCGTTAACAATAGATTTAAGGCGTTAGATATAAGATTTTATGTAAATAGGTGTAAATAATTGTAAATAGTAAGGAGAAGCTTTTATAAAACATGTAGAAGGAAGTGTTGTAAGAAATGGAAGTCATGTAAACCCTTAGGGGACACATTATGAATAAAGAAGAAGAAGAAGAACTAAAATAATGAATCTTCATCTAAAAAATTATTTTTTTACCAAATAGTTGAATTTTCAATTTTAAAGATGAATTCTCTAACAAGAAAGACAAACTTTGGAGAAAATACACGAATCTTTAACTAAAAAAGATCAGTTTTCAACTAAAAATAGAATAGTCAAATTTTCATTAAGAAAAATCAAATTTCAGCAACGACGAAAAACAGTTGAATCCTCAACTAGAACAGATAAATTTCCAACCAGAAAGTTTTGATTTTCAACCAAATAGTTAAATTTTTAACCAAAGAAATTAATTTTTAACTACAATTATGATTCTCCAACCCAAAACATGAATTTTCGTCTTAAAACGATGGATCTTCAACAAAAAAAAAAAGAATTTTCTACCAAAAAATACTAATTTTCAACAAAATACATGAATTTTCAACTAAAAAAGATAATTTGTAAGGAACAATGGAATATTAACATTTTCAGTTGAAAAACTTTATTTTCAACAAACAAAGCAATGAATTTGTATCCAAATAGTTAAATTTTCAGTTGAAGAAATGATTGTTTTACTAAAATAATGAATCCTCAAACAAAAAATTAATTTTCAACCAAATAGCTTAATTTTTAAAGCAAAAGATGAATTTTCTACCAAGAAAGACAATCTTCGAACAAAATACACGAATTTTGAACTAAAAAAGAACAATTTTTACCCAGAAATACAATAGAAAAATTTTCAGTTAGAAAAATGAATTTTCAGCAACAAAAAGAAACGAATTTTCAAGAAAATAATTTAACTTTCAACAAGAAAAAAGAAGTTCCAAACAAAAAGATCAAGTGGCAACTAATGTGATTACTTTCCTACCAAGAAAAACGAATTTTCAACAAAATAGTAGAATTTTCACCTAAACTAGATACATTTTCAACTGGGAAAAGAAGAGTTAAATTTTCAACTAAACAGAGAAGAAATTTCAGCCCAACAGATGAATTATCAACCAATAAGATTAAATTTATATCAAGAAAGATCAATTTTCAGTTGAGAAAACTAATTTTCAATTAAAAAAAAAAAAATAATTTTCAACTAAGGAAATGTATTTTTATCCACAAAGACAAATTTCCAGCCTAGAAGATTAATTTTCTGCCAAATAATATGAATTTTCAACTATTTCGATACAAATTAATTGCTTTGTTTCTTGAAAATAAAGTTTTTTAACTGAAAATGCTAATATTCCATTGTTGCTTACAAATTTATCATTTTTAGTTAAAAATTAATGTATTTTTTGCAACACCCACCTCTAAAGTTGACGTTTGCATGCATGTAGATGGTGTCTAAAGGACCTTATTTGAGCAGACTGTGCGCGAAACAATTTTCGCGCATGCGCAGTTTGAAGATGGCTTACTTTAGACACTGGTGAAAAAGCTGCGCATGCGCACATTCGAGATGAGGTACTTTAGACACTGCCAAAGGTAACTTTAAACACTGATGTTGGTATCTTCTTGAAATAATTTTACGTTCAACTTGAACAAATGTGTTATTGATTGAAGTTTTGTTTTAGGGTTTCGTGACCCCCCCCCCCACCTACCCCCCCCGGGGGGGCAAAAAAGCATAAACGCCAACATTTTTTTTCAATAATTTTTTTCAACAAATTTTTTTTTTCAAAATTTTTTTTCAGAAAATTTTTTTTCGAAAATTTTTTTTTCTCAAAAATTTTTTTTTCCAAAATTTTTTTTCTCAAAATTTTTTTTTCCACCAAATTTTATTTTCAAAAATTTTTTTTCACCCAATTTTTTTGCACCACATTTTTTTTCGAAAATTTTTTTTTTCAAAATTTTTTTTAAACGTTCAAAAAAAAAAAATTTTTTGTTCCTTTACTCCACTCTATACAATATCAAATTAGTATTTTTCGTTACCACCTCCTATCAACTTTTTCGGACGGGCGTTGCAAAAAATAGCGTGTGATACACGTGCGCCTAGGTGATAAGTAACTCGTGTAATTGCATCATTCGCCTGCGGTTCGAAGCACTCGTCTATGTTTTCGCACTCGCTTCGCTCGTGCGCTAACCATCGACTCATGCTTCGAGCCTCCGGCTTATGCTGCAATATTCACACTCGCACACAATCACCTATTTTACGCACTTGTATCACAAATAACTATTGTTAAAAGTTAGTATTTTTTGGCAGAAAATTCTTTTTTTGTTGAATTCAAACGTTTTTGTTTTAAGATAAAAATATTTTTTTTGTTGAATGAAGATTCACGTTTTTTTCAAATGTATCATTTTTTGGTAGAAAATTAATCTTCTTGGTAGAAGATATATCTTTTTGGACATTTACTCTGATAAGGTAAAAAATAATAAGTTGGTTATATCAAATTAAGTTTACCCAACAAAAGAAGGGAGGC
>CAKNXH010058803.1:0-12049 GCA_932178445.1 Andricus quercusramuli | reverse complement strand
AAAAACAGTCGAATTTAACTAATCAATACGAATTTTCGTCAAGATAGTTAAATTTTGTGCTTAAACAATTAATTTTAACATAAAAAGATGAATTTTCAATCAAAAATATAATCTTTGGTATTTAAACCAAAAATATTATACTTTAATATAAAAAAACAGTCGAATTTAACCAATACGAAAAATGATAAATTTTCAATCAAAAATGAAACAATTTAAGTTTTATTTAAAAAAATGAATTTTCAGCCAAAAGCGAAACGAATCCTCAACTAAAAAAATGAATTTTCAACAATGTAGTTCAACTTTCGACCAAATAGTTGAAATTTTAGTTAAATCAATTCATTTTTAACATAAAAAGTTGAATTTCCAACAAAAAATGCAATAATTTATATTTCAACTAAAAATTATTTCAATTTGAAATAAAAAACAGTTGAATTTAACCAATAAAGATAAATTTTCAATGAAAGACTTGAATCCTCAACTAAAACAGATTAATTTTGATTAATTAATTTGCTACCAAAAAAATCGAATTTTCAACAATATACATAATTCTTCAACAAGATAGTTATATTTTCAACCAGAATAATTAATTTTTTACTAAAAAAGGCGAATTTCCCACTGAAAATGATAAATTTTCAATCAAAAATGAAATGGTTCAAGTTTAATTTAAAAAATTAATTTTCAACCAAAATTGAATCGAAACTTCAACTAAAAAAATTAATTTTCAACAAAGCAAGTCAACTTTCGACCATATAGTTGAGTTTTCTACCAGATAGTTGAAATTTCGAGCCGAAAATACGAAATTTCTACAAAACTTTTGAATTTGTAACAAAAAAGTTTATTTTCAACCAAATAGTTAAATTTTTAGTTAAATTAATTAACTTTTAACATAAGAAGATGAATTTTCAACAAAAAATTAATAACTTATATTTCAACTAAAAAATATTTTAATTTAAAATAATAAACAGTTGAATAGTTCGATTTTCATTTGAAAAAATTAATTTTCTACCAAAAGAGAAAGGAATTTTTGACCAAAAATAAAAATAAATAAATAAATCAAAAGCAGTTAAATTTATCTAATAAAGACGAATTTTCAACAAAATACTTGAATCCTCAACTAAAACAGATTAATTTTCAAAATAATAGTTGCATTGTTAACTAAAAAAATTGATTTTCTACCCAAACGGACAAAATTTCAACATAATTAATAAATTCTCAACCAAAAGGATTAATAGTTTAATTTTAATTTGAAAAAATTAATTTTCAACCAAAATTGAATCGAATCTTCAACTAAAAAAAATGAGTTTTCAACACAGTAGTTCAACTTTTGGCCAAATAATTGAATTTTCTACTAAATTGTTGAACTTCATTTTCAACCAAAGAGTTAAATTTTTAGTCAAATCAATTAATTTTCATCATAAAAAAATTAATTTTCAACAATAATGTAATAATTTGTATTTCAGCCAAAAAATATTTAAATTAAGCAAAGAAATAAAGGTTGACTAAAATGATGAATCTTTAACTAAAAAAATGAATTTTCAACAAAGTAGTTCAACTTTTGACCAAATAGTTAAATTTTCTACTAGATCCGAGAATACGAATTTTCTACAAAACAGTGAAATTTTTAACAAAAAAATTCATTTTCAACCAAAAAGATTAATTTTCTACCGATAAAACAAAGAATTTTTAAGAAAATATATGAATTTTCTAATAAATTTTAACAATTTTCAACCAAAAAAATAAATGGCTATTTTTTAAAAATTAATTTTACACCAAAAGCGAAACGACTTATCAACAGAATAGTTGAATTTTCAAACCAAAAATACGAATATTCTACAAAACAGTAGAATTTTCAACAAAAAAGTTCATTTTCAACCGAAACAGAATAATTTGTAACCAAACAGTCGCATTTTTAACAAAAAATATAAAATTTTCAACCAAAAATGAAATAATTAAATTATCATTTCAATAAATTAATTTTAAACAATAAGAAAAAAAAATTATATCAATATAAATTAATTAATTATACATGATTAAATGAATAATATTGATACGAATTTTCTTCAAAACAGTTGAGTCAAGTGAGAAAAATTAATTTTTAATATAAAAAGATGAATTTTCAACAAAAAATGTAATAATTTATGTTTTAACTAAAAAATATTTTAATTTAAAATTGGAAACAGTTGGATTTTGCCAACAAAAACGAATTTTCAAAAAAAGACTTGACTTAAAAATTGTTGACTAAAAAAATTGATTTGCTATCAAAAAAGACAATGTTTCAACAAAATACATGAATTTTCCACTAAAAATGATACTTAACCAAAAATTAAATAGTTAAATTGTTATTCAAATAAGTCAATTTTCAACAAAAATCAAAACGAATTCATATTATTATAAATTAATTATATATATAATTAAATTAATAATATTAATATATAAATTACGAATACTTTCGACCAAACCGTTGAGATTTCCACTAAATTGTTGAATTTCAGAGCCGAAAATACAAATTTTCTACAAAACAGTTAAATTTTCAATAAAAAAGTTCATTTTCAACCGAAACGGGTTTATTTTTAACCAGGCAATTGCATTTTTAACCAAAAAATATAAAATTTCTTCAAAAATAAATTAATTTCTAAGCGAAAAATTCAAATTTTCGAAAAAACTGTTGAATTTTCATCCAAAAAGGATAACTTAATTTTTTTTTTAATTTTCAACAAAATACCTTTAATTTAATTATTATTCACAAAATAAATAAAACAGATATATTCAAAATTTTGGCAAAATTCAACAAAAGACATATCAGGAGAGTTCAAAGAATACAATGAGGCAAAGGGGTTTCGATAATATTAAATTACAATTAGGAAAAATCCACGGCATACACCAGAACCCTGATTTTGTAACTCCTGGTTTTGTAATTCCTAGAACTGCTGCTCCACGCAGTTTCCAGGAGGCAGGACCAGAGACGGTTGCGACTCTCGCCTCGGAAGGGCCGCGGTGCGCAAGTACTCAGTCGAGTATATTGCGCAATATTACGCATTCCAATTGAAAACGGTTCAGGCGCCTCTGACTGTTTACGTTTCGATTCCCCCGATTTAGTAATAAGGCTATTTGCAGGCTAGTCCCGACACTGATACTAAATCGGGGTCCGAGTGTAGATAGAAAATACGAGGATGGATTGCAATTATATAATTTCGAAAGGTTAAATATAGGAAATATGTCATAACAGAATATAATTGGCAATAACTTGATTTTTGAAAGGGTTCTAAAAAAAACGGGTTTGTGAAAAGAATCGAATTTGTGAGTTACAGAAATTCTGCAACGTCACAACTCCCATCTCCTTTGGGAGTACCGAACAGGCCTCATACCATAAGGGGAGAAGAAACAGAAAAGCTAATTTTAAAAAGAAAGAGCAGAAACCGAAATCCAAAATTACCAGCCAAGTAAAATAAAGAAAACTTTAATAGGTCAAATAATTAAAATTCGGTGCACCTTGGCTACACAAAAAAGATAAAACAAAGAAAATCAAATCGTAAACCAAAAAAAATAATATCAAAATAGTAAAATAAAAAAAAAATCGTAAAATCATAAAAATTGTAAATTCATAACAAAAATAAAATTGAGATGAGGGGAAGAATGAAAATAAAAGAGTGCAAAATTAATATTTTATTAATGAATTCCTCAAAATTACAAATCGATGGTAGTAGTAAAAAAATAAACAATTCAATTGATAACAAAAGAGAGAAGCAATTATGCGAAAATACAAAAGGAATTCTGATATATTAAGATATAAACTCAGAATAGAAAAATATATATTATATCGGTGCATCATAAATGGCTGAATGTACCAAAAAACCTTATTGTGTAAAAAGGTAAAGAAGAACAAAAATGAGGTATGAAAATAGAAAGAAACAAAAGGTAACAAAGAAGGAGGGAAAATCTCAAAAGAGGAAAGAAAAGGAAAAAGAATAAGTAGAAGGAAAGAAAAGGAGAAAAAATGGGAAAAATAGGGCTGCAAAGAAAGGAAGAGAGGGAAAGGTGTAGGGCCGCAAAAGGAAAAAGGGGCTACATGTTACGGTGTGAGAGAGAACTGGGAGGGAGTGGACACAATAGGGGCAGTTAAAGGAGGAGAATCCAGGTTCTCCACACCTAAAACAAAATACCGACAGGGGGCGCTGGCACCATCGGTACTCATGGGTGGGCTCCTGGCAATTCCAGCATCTTAATCGCGCCGTAGTGTGGAGGAACTGGAGGGTCTGGGGGTTAATGTTTCGGGGAGTGAGATGTTCAGAGATAGGAGGGAACGGATTTGAGGTTGTGGGATAGGAGGCTCTGGGGAAGGAGAAGAAGGGATAGGGGAAGGGTTTGGGGCAGAAGCAGGGGGAATTGGGTTGTGGGTTGTGGATGGAGCCTGGATCGCAAGCGTTTTCAATTCTTTAGAGGGGATCTGGGTCGCAAGGGTCTGGATGGCTTTGTGAAGGGGAGTGGTCTGGGTCGCAATATTCTTCACAGTTTTCCCGAGCCTGAAGTATGTTTGCGTCCCGGTGGTCCTGAGGTTCGAGGTTCTAGCTCCAGACTCGAGACCAAACTTCTCAGCGATTATCTGTAGGAGCTCCTTGTTCAACGGCCTGTCCTTGACGTCGGAATAGTGAAATAGACGATGCGCCTGAAAATAGGCCGGGAAGAAGCCAGGCCACGTTTCTTTGATCTCCTCGATCAGGTCGTCATACTCGTGGAGATGGCGGAGGGGATCTTCGCGATTCTCCATTGTATTGCAATCTAGGGACTGGATTCCGAATTATTGAGGGGGGCACGAAGGTTCTTATGTCTTCTATGTGCGATTTGCCTATGAACTTATCTGTAAGGTCAGAAAGTTCATAGACGGCTGGTGACAACACTTTCGAAACTCGTTAGGGACTAATTTATCGAGGACATAGTTTCGCGGCTATATTTTTGATTTTTGATATCGGGATAGGATAAAATCCCCTTTATAGAACCTCATTTTCTTGCGTCAAGATTATAATACTTTGATTGTTTTTCGAATGCATGGTCTAGGTTCTTAATCGAACAATCGCGCATAGATTGAATTTTAGTAATTCTATTTTTCCAAGACTCAGGGCCTCGAGTTTCTACTTCAGGTTCGCAATTGGATCGTTTCTTACGAGAATTTATGGGTTGAGGGTCTCTAACAAAATTTAAAAAGGTAGAAGAGGACTTGAACGAGGTATGGTGGGCTGTAGTGTACGCAAATCGGAATTCGGAGAGACATCGGTCCCAAGTACCATGATGCTTATCAATATATGAGACTGCCATGGTTTTGAGGATTCTGTTTACTCTTTCCACAGGATTCGCTTGAGGATGACATTCAGGGGTTGTGGTATGGGTGATGTTAAATTCTTAAACTAGGTGATAGAGAGTATTGTTTATGAATTCGGTCCCATTATCAGTAAGAAGTACTTGGGGCGTTCCCCAACGAATAATGATATTTTCACGAAAGACAGTCTGTATTTTCTTGTCTGTACGCGTAGGGGTACGATTTCTACCCATTTCCTAAATAAGTCCTGGATTACTGAGATGTATTGAAATCCTAAGTTACTTCTAGGGTGGGGGCCCATAATATCTGCGTCTACAACTATCCATGGTTCTTCTTAAATGCGATGTCCCATTAAGCCTGCGGGTCCTTGCTGTTCTACTTTGCACATCTGACAGATTGTGCAACTATTTACATTCTTTTTCAATTCTAAAATAACCAGGCCAATAATATTTAGCGGAAACGCGGATATAAGTTTTTTGTGTACCTAGATGGCCAGATTGCGGTTAGTCATGAGCTTCAGGTATCATAAAGTCCTTTTCGCTATCAGTGGGTACTAGTTCCCATTCGTCAAGGTCTTCAACAAGGTCAGTAACAAGGGAGTTAGGTTGGTAGTTATATTTATTTTTTCGTTGGAAATTTCCCAACGGGGAAATCTTTCAGGAAATTTGGATACGGCAAGGAATCGTCGGAAATACCAGGAAGTGATAGTATCTTCAATTAATAATATTTCTTGGGAGTTTCGGGGAGCAAACATGCGTGATCGGGCATCAGAAACACGATGGGATATACCACACGATCGCGAAGCATTCCTTCTCTTTCGTTGTATATTGTTCTTCGGCATCTGTTAATGTTCGACTAGCATACGAGATCACACAATCTTGACCATCAATGTTTTGTATGAGAACGGCTCCCAACTTGGTATTGCTTGCGTCCTTGTGTAATGTAAAAGGGATCCCAAATTAGGACAAGTCAGAGCGGGTGCTTCGGATACGCAGCGTTTCATTTCCTCGAAAGCAGATTGCTGATTTTCTCCCCAAATCCAACGCTGCTTTTTTTTAAGCAGCGTTGACAAGGGACTCGCTAAGGTCGCGTAATTTTTAATAAATCTACAGTACCGACTCGACATTCCGAGAAATCTACTGCGCATACCAGAGATATCTGCGTTCTGACACCACTGGGGCACTGGGGGCGCTTTTACGTTATTAGGAGCGGGATGTTTTAAAATTGGATTTAGTTTATCTGGATCGGTTTGTAAGCCATTTTCATTTACAAGGAGACCTGAATAAAGCACTTGAGGATAATAGAATTCACTCTTATCTTGATTAATCTCTAACCCGGCATCTTTCACTTATGGTCAAGACTTTAGAAAGCCATTGGAGGTGTTCTTCAAAGGTTTTTGTATGTGATATCACATCATCTAAATAAACTAAGGCATGAGATCACACCTCAAGACCTATTAATTTGTCCAGTTAACGGAAAGTCGCAGAAGCGTTTGTGAGATCGAAGGGCAATCTTTTAATTTAGAATAAGCCGCGTCCTGGTAGAGTAAATGCTGTTTCAATCTCGACTACCTTCGTCGAGTGGAATTTGAGTTATTTGCGCTAATTGCCTTCCGGTTTTCTAGGCATAACAATAGGTCACTATAATATAATCACTATTCAAGGGTTCAATAATGTCGTTAGCTGACATTTTATCAAGTTCGGCAACTATAGTTTCCATGATTTTAGGGGATGTTTTATAGGAGGATGGTTCCCTACATCTATGATATGTTTGGTTAAATTCGTTAACCCAGGCTTTCCAAGTAGCTCTGGTAATTCTTGTTTCAGAAACTCTTTAAGTTCAATAGCATCTCTCACAGTAGGTTCTCTAAGCCCACAACAGTTTTCAAAAGATTCTGTTTCGAATTCAAAAGAATAAAGTTCATTCAGGATGAGGTAGAAGGTAATTCTCTCGGTTCGCTGATCTATTCTATTTCTCTCAAGTCGTCTACCTGCTTGTTTGTCTGACCTTCTGTCCTCAGGGTTCCTATACGCCCACTCAGGCAATAAAGATATTTTAGGAAGAGGGGGAGGTTTATAGTTTTTAGCTACGCGATCGCTTTTCTCTGTGGTACTCGCGAGGTCTTCTAAATGCGCAGTCCCTTATTTGATTCATTTGAATAGCTGAATGTAATCTTGAGAGGAGCTTTCTGTGCGCATAGCTGATTTCTTCCGATTGCAGTATCTCGGGAATTAATCTATCAAACATTGTCCGCATGCAGGTCAAGTAATCCGAGACAGATTCTCTTTCACCCCGAATTCTTTGGTGAATTTCTTGTCTCAATTCGAACAGGAAGTCCGAATCTCCGAAAATAACTCTCGAAGCTCTAGTGAACTTATCGTAGGTCCGCCATAGTGGTCGGGATCCTCTGAGCCAGTTGAGAGCGATTCCCAATAAGAAAAAGGGTATCACCCTCATCAAGTCAGCATCGCAAATGGGCATCAAGTCTCGACCGTCCTCCACGAGGATCGCAATCGCTCTAGAGATTGCGTTGATCAATATTTCCATTTTCTTGATTTGAAGGGGTTTGACGAGGCGTATAGATTCCATAATGATAAGTAACTAATCGGGTTTCGTCGTCTTGGTCATCATAATATTTATTTTCAGCTCGACTACTGTCTTTACTAATCGCGCCCCGTTTATTTTACAATTTCTTTTGCTAGTAAGGTCGTCTGTCATTTCAGAATAGGAAAAGGATAGGTCAGTTTGTGAAGCAGCATTAACCCTCTCTGTTCTTTGTTGTAGAGGGGGGTCATTGGGATTTTTGTCGTGGAAAGACTTAACAGAATCCAAATGATTACAAAAGGTTTCTTCTATTTGACTGACTTCATCGCGAGGGATGGTAAGAATTGGTTTAAAAGGGTCAGTATTATGTTTTACGGCTTTTACTAACCTTTCCCGCAATGTTTCAAATTTCCTTCGATGGACAGACTTCTTTCCTCTATTTGGAAAATCAGGTCTTCCTTATTTAGATTTTATATTCAGGAAGTCAATTGCAGGTTCTCGTCCATATTTACAACGAGTCTCGAAAATGTTTTTCGTCAATTAGAGAGATAGAAAGATTATTAACCATGTTTAGAGAGAGAGAGAGGTACAATCACAGGATAAGAATAACAAGAGATAAAAACACACAATAGAAAAGATTCTCTCTCAAGGCGAAATCGAAATAAACGTAAACACAAGTGTTCATTGAATAATCTGGAGTGCCTGCCCTAAAAATAATCACTGAGATCTCTATTTATATTTTAAATTTGAGGGAATGAAATCTTTCCTTAGATTCTTCGGAATAATACGAGCAAGTATTATGTACGGAAGCAATAAAATATTCTGGGATATTCGGAATTTTAAATTGAGGAATGAGCTTTATGATATTTTCGAGACCATTTTTAAATTTCGAGCCCCACGTTGGGCATAATGTTACTTTTTAAATCAAATATAAAATTTGGAGATCTCTTCAAATAGCGTGCAAAGAATCATAAATAAGTGAAAGAAAGGTAAAGATGTAAGGAATCTACATTCCAGAAGAGAAAGAGAGAGAGAGAAACTCACTGAACGTTAAACGTTTCAGGACAAAAAGATAAAAGGGAACCTCACAAACCTTAGCAAAATTAGGGTCGATTAAAAACTAAGTAGCTCAGTTTCCACTTAAATAATGGGGGGGGGGGGGGTAATCAGTTATCGAGCTCTCATTTTAATTAAAACAATTGCCAAATTTTTTTTTCAAATTTTGGAAGAATTGAACAAGAAATATCAGGAGAGCTAAAAGAAAACAATGAGGAAAAGGGGTTGCGATAATATTAAATTACAATAATGAGAAAAATCCATGGCATAAATAGAAAATTCGAGGCAGGATCGTAATTATATAATTTTGAAGGGTTAAGAATAGGGAATCTACCATGACAGAATATAATTAGCAATTACTGGATTTTTGAAAGAATAACACTAGGGAAATAATTGATATCAAAAGGTCGCAAAAAGGAGAGAAAAATAACAGGCAAAAGGGGTTTTATTTTGACAGATACATAAAGGGGTTCGCAATCCAGAATTATAAGATACATATAATAACGCACTAAAATAAACAAAATATGATAAACGTGTATATAATAGTATGATGGGCAAAAAGTGTCTCAAAAGTGGGCAAGCAAAGGAGTTCTCAAAAAAATAAATACCAAAAAGGGTTTCTCAAAAAAAGATACAAAAAGGCATTGCAGTGTAGTGTAACAGGGTTGAAATATTGTAATCAAAATGTTTAGCAGGTGAAGGGTCTCAACACTATAAAAAGGGGTATCGCAATTTGACATGAGAGGGTGGAAATTCAATAATTGATGGTTAAAATATGAAGGGGCTTAACAATGAAAAAGGGGCATCGCCATTCAAGATGTAAGGGTCGAAATTCGGTAATTACTAAATCAAATATGAAGGGTCTCACCCTTTGAAAAGGGGCATCGGAATTCAAGATTTGAGAGTGAGAATTCAGTAACTAATGGTTAAAATATGAAGGATCTCAACACTATAATAAGGGGTATCGCAATTCGAGATGTGAGGGTCAAAATTCAATAATTAATGGTTAAAATATGACGGGTCTCAACAATAAAGAAGGGGTATCGTAACTCGAGATGTGAGGGTCCAAATTCAGTATAGTTAGTGGTTAAAATATGAAGGGTCTCACCCTTTAAAAAGGGGCATCGGAATTCAAGATGTAAGGGTCGGAATTCGGTAAATAATGGTTAAAATATAAAGAATCTCAACACTATAAGAAGGGGCATCGCAATTCAAGAGGTCAGGGTCGAAATTTGGTAATTAATGGTTAAATGATGGAGGGAGCACTATTGAAAGGGGCATCGGAATTCAAAATTTCAGGATCAGAATTCGGTAGTTAATGGTTAAAATATGACCGGGTCTCAACAATAAAAAAGTGGTATCGCAATTCGAGATGTATGGGTTGAAATTCGGAAGTTAATGGTAAAAATATGAAGGATCTCAACACCATAAAAAAGGGGTATCGCAATACAAGAGGTATGGTCAGAATTCGGTAATTAATGCTTAAAATATGAAGGTTCTCAACAATATAAAAAGGGGCATCCTAATTCAAGAGGTGAGAATGTGATGAGTGCGTCACGTGACCAGATTCCTACCTTATCGGCACTTTTTCTATTTGTAAACTTATTTTCATACGAAGCGCCACATCGAGTTAAAAATTTGGGATACTAAATAAGTAGCACTAAGAAAGGTGGGTTTGGTTCTAAATTTCAATAATCAGGAAAAAAAAGGTTTTTTGTAAATAATTTCTTTTTGCTTCTTTCATGATTATTACAATTTAGGACCAGACCCACCTTCCTTGGTGCTTCTTATTTATTATCCCAAATTTTCAACTTAATGTGACTACTCATGTGGAAATAAGTTAACAAATAAAAAAAGTGTCGGTAGGGTAGGAATCCGGTCACGTGACCCACTCGTCACAGGGCCTTAATGAATAAAATATCAAGGATCTCAACACCACAAAACGGGGCATCCCATTGACAGGATTAAGGGTCGAAATTCGGTAGTTACTGGTTGAAGTATGAAGGGTCTCACCCTTCAAAAATGGGCATCGGAATTCAAGATGTAAGGGTCGGAATTCGGTAAATAATGGTTAAAATATGAAGGGTCTCGACAATAAAAAAGTGTTATCGCAATTCGAGATGTGTGGGTTGAAATTCGGTAGTTACTGGTGAAAATATGAAGGATCTCAACACTATAAAAAGGGGCATCACAATTCAAGAGGTAAGGGTCGAAATTCGTTAATTAGAAATCTTAGCAGTTAATTTGGCATTCGGCACTCCAGATTATAACAAAAAATTCTCAGGCACATATTATGTCACTTTTGACACAAATAAGGATGATTTATTGAAGGAGTTAAAGAAATATGTTAAAAAGGTGAAGCAAAATGAAATATTTGAGCAACTTGGCTAAATCATTGAGAAATCTGAATCCTACCTGAGATAATCCTGAAGACGGTTTTGATGTTTCGTGTTGACACTTTGGGTTCACAAGAGCAAAGAGAAAGTTTGCATGCTCGCCGGTCAATTAATACTATTAATAGGACTCGAGGAATTACAGGATGAGTGGAAGGGCTGATGCGCACGAACTTAATTTTGGTAATTCTCTACGGTCAAGAGAAAGATAGCCGATGAGGTCCGCTTCTGATTCGTCCATCAATCTTCTTCTTATTATTAACGTTGGCTTAATACACGACTGGATGTACGTACAAAACATCTTCACATTACCACCCCCCTCCACTCGTGAATAACTGCTGTGCGCCTGCGCTGTATGCTGCAATAGCGCGCGCCGTTTGAATTCTTTGCCGTGCGTACGGCTGAACTCTCGTTAGAAATGGAGTATCAACTATTAATTTCTTGATTGAAATTCATAATATTGAAGTCTGATTAAAAAAAGAAAACATTCATTTAAGATGAAGGAATTTGTTCATTATATAAAAATAAGAAAAATGTGATAATAAGTAGGCAAATTTATTAAATTTCGGATGACCTACAACATTATACATTCTTTGCTGAAGCAATTGAATTTATGCTTAAACATACCTAACTTCACAGTAAATAATATTATAATTTGATTCCGTTTTAAAGTACTATGTTAATTTAAGTAAATATTTTCCACAATTATTATTATTTATTATTTAAATACTTGTTAATTTCAGCG
>CAKNXH010058801.1:126237-143840 GCA_932178445.1 Andricus quercusramuli | reverse complement strand
AATGGTTAATCGAAGAACAGGATGCTCCGGATCATGCACCAGGTCGTTCAAGACGTCATCTACGAGAACATTGTAGAAATTTTGATTCTGGCAACAGCCAAAATAACAATTAAAGGTGAGTCGACGACCAGCACGCCCCGGATCGTGCACCAGATCGTTCAAGACGTCATCTACTAGAACATTGAAAAAATTTACATTGTAGCAACAGCCAAAATAACTACCAACGGTGAGTCGACGATCAGGATGCTCCGGATCGTGCACCAGGTCGTTCAAGACGTCGTCTACGAGAAATTTTTCAAAATTTAAATTGCGGCACCAGCCAAAGTAACTACCAATGGTGAGTCGACGACCAGGATGCTCCGGATCGTGCACCAGATCGTTCAAGACGTCATCCACGAGAACATTGCAAAAATTCAAATTGTGTCAACAGCCAAAATAACTAGCAATAGTGAGTCGACGACCAGGATGCTCCGGATCGTGCACCAGATCGTTCAAGACGTCATCCACTAAAACATTGAAAAAATTTACATTGTGACAACAGCCAAAATAACTACCAACGGTGAGTCGACGATCAGGGTGCTCCAGATCGTGCACCAGATCGTTCAAGACGTCGTCTACGAGAACATTGCAAAAATTCAAATTGTGTCAACAGCCAAAATAACTAGCAATAGTGAGTCGACGAACAGGATGCCCTGGATCGTGCACCAGGTCGTTCAAGACGTCATCTACGAGAACATTTACAAAATTTAAATTGTGTCGATAGCCAAAATAACTACCAATGGTGAATCGACGATCAAGGTGCACAGGATCGCGCGGCAAGTAGTTTAGCACGTATTGAATCACATCTTCTGGTAAAATTTAGAACTTGGGTTTTTTCATCTTGAACAAATAATATAATAATATAATACTGAAGCAATATATCTTCTCCTACTTCAATAAAGTAAACATAATAAAACTGTACTTTCTATAGAGATTGTTTCATTATCAGGTGATTTTGGTATCACTTGCGGTCTTAGTGGATTTTGTAACACCAGAGCATCTTGATCGTCGACTCACCATTGGTAGTTATTTTGGCTGCTGCCACAATTCAAATTTTAGGAAAGTTCTCGTAGATGACGTCTTGAACGGCCTGGTGCACGATCCGGAGCATCCTGATCGTTGACTCACCATTGGTAGTTATTTTGGCTGTTGCCGCAATTTAAATTTTAAAAAAGTTCTCGTAGATGACGTCTTGAACGACTTGGTGCATGATCCGGAGCATCTTGATCGTCGACTCACCATTGGTAGTTATTTTGGCTGCTGCAACAATCCAAATTTTGGAAAAGTTCTCGTAGATGACGCCTTGAACGACCTCGAGCACGATCCGGAGCGTCCTGATCGTCGACTCACCATTGGTAGTTATTTCGGCTGTTGCCGCAATTTAAATTTTGAAAAAGTTCTCGTAGATGACGTCTTGAACGATCTGGTGCACGATCTGGAGCATCCTGATCGTCGACTCACCGTTGGTAGTTATTTTGGCTGTTGTCACAAATCAAATTTTGAAAAAGTTCTCGTAGATGACGTCTTGAATGACCTGGTGCACGATCCGGAGCATCCTGATCGTCGACTCACCATTGGTAGTTATTTTGGCTGCTGCCACAATTCAAATTTGGGAAAAGTTCTCGTAGATGACGTCTTGAACGACCTGGTGCACGATCCGGAGCATCCTGATCGCCGACTCACCATTGGTAGTTATTTTGGCTGCTGCCACAAATCAAATTTCGAAAAAGTTCTCGTAGATGACGTCTTGAACGACCTGGTGCACGATCCGGAGCATCCTGATCGTCGACTCACCATTGTTAGTTATTTTGGCTGCTGCCACAAATCAAATTTTGAAAAAGTTCTCGTAGATGACGTCTTGAATGACCTGGTGCACGATCCGGAGCATCTTGATCGTCGACTCACCATTGCTATTTATTTTGGCTGTCGCCGCAATTTAAATCTTGAAAAAGTTCTCGTAGATGACGTCTTGAACGACATGGTGCATGATCCGGAGCATCCTGATCGTCGACTTACCATTGCTATTTATTTTGGCTTTCACCGCAATTTAAATCTTGAAAAAGTTCTCGTAGATGACGTCTTGAACGACCTGGTGCATGATCCGGAGCATCCTGATCGTCGACTCATTATTGGTAGTTATTTTGGCTCTTGACGCAATCTAAATTTTGAAAAAGTTCTTGTAGATGACGTCTTGAACGACCTGGTGCACGATCCGGAGCATGCTGATCGCCGACTCACCATTTAGATATGTGTCGGTTATTGGCAAACTTACATGTTCTTGAAAATATTAATTTGTGCTTAGCGTGTCCTAAGCATGGAAGACGGACACGAGCAAGGCTTTAGTCATGCTACCATTCAGCCGTGACCCATGCTTTAGCCAGATATTTCCAAGTGTATTGCCATGCATGACCCATGCTTTAGCCAGATATTTCCAAGTTTATTGCCATGCGTGAGCCATGCAAACTTTTTTCACGCGGGAAATTTGAAATTTTTAAACTTTTTGAATAAGACGCAACAGTTTGGACCGTTTTGATGAAAATTTTCATTGAAAAAATATCACAATATCTAACGTCATCACATGTACATTTACTACAATTCGACCAACCGACAGTGTGTATGTGTATAGTATGAGGTAAGTTGAATGTAGAAGCTGTGTTGGATAATAACTTAAACTTGTATCAATGGAAGGTAACAAAGTTGAAACTCAAAATATTTTATAACAGGTATATTTTTTTAATGTAAAAAAACTTAATTTATGGTAATGCCATTGGAAGAAAAATATTTTTGGTCAATCCTTGAGGGATATAATCAGACAAATTCTATGGTTTCCCGACCCTGGAACACGCAACATATAATTTTTCCATGAGAAAAGCAAATATTTTTGGTTAATCCTTGAGGGGTATAAACAAACAAATTCGATGGTTTGCCAACCCTGGAACACGCAACATATAATTGGCCGTGATAAAAGCACGGATTTTCTAAATCTAAGCCACAAATCGTCATTATTCGACCTTTTGACTTAATAATAGTCATAGAAAATGCCAAGCGAATTGGAAATTGTAAACGTTTGAATGGGATAGGTGAATCTGAAGGAATTATTGGAATCCGTGGTAGAAGTAGAACTTCACCTTGAAAGCCACTCAATATAGTGGCTTGAAGAATTTTGCCTATGATTTTTTTATGACTAATCGCGTGCCATTACACAATTTTGGTGCATTCAATGCCAATCTTCAATCCCAAGTTATGTGGTGGTATTCCAGGTAAATCAAGTGAATTTAAAAACTCTACCGGATAGTTGACAACTTCATCAGGATCAACAACAGTGTCACTTGATTTGAATGTCATTTCATTACCAGGCAATGACTGTTGTATTTTGAAGTTGATGGCGTCAACATGTAAATTTTTCGCGGCTAAAATAGCTCACTCACGTAGCCATGCATGATTAGTATAATTATGTCGTAAATCTGGAAAGATACTGTTTATGAACTCATCTTTGGTAGCCACCATGTTGCAAAAATTTTCTGGGAGTCGAATATCGATGAGTCCTAAAAGAAAGTACGCAACTCACAGTGACGGATAGAATCTACGTAACTCGCGCTGACAAATAGAATCTATGCAAGTCACAGAAGCGGATAGAAACTACGTAACTTCATTTTTTCGGATTTTAAGTTACCGTCAGAAACTGTTGGAGCATGTTGAAAGCCGTGATAAAAACGCTTCAATTTTTCTATTGATTGATTTAAAGCGTATCAATTAATAAATAACAAATTCACGCAACTCGTTTTTGCAAGTGTCATTGACTTGCATGGATTATAAAAAACCTAACCTCAAGATAAGTAATATAACCGGATTTTATTTAGATCAATATTTATAATTTATAAATATTTTTGCATTGAAGAGGAAGCTTATATAATATAAAAGTCCTGGCGGAGAAGGAAAAGTTGATTGAATTTGAAACTTCTGAAAAGTTTGAGTTAAATCAAACAACACACTATTGAAGTTAGACAGAAAACATCACTAACTGTTTTAAACTTAAAGTTCTGGTTATACTTTGTTTTGCGATGATTAAAGATTCACTAGGAACACTTTATTATATCTGAAATAATTACATTTGAATTGTGAAGACAAATTAAACTTTCAACTCGGTTTCCTAAAAACTTGCATTTTGTTACTTGTGTTTTTCTTATTTCAAATAATGATTTAAAGCCAATATTAAAATGTTCTAAATTATAGGCTGAAACCGGCATGGGCGTAACAAAACGAAATTAAAATTTTTCTGGTGGCGGATAAACTTTATTTCGCATATGCTACTCGTCTTGTGTATCGTATTTATTATAATATTACTCTGATTACATGGTATCGTGATATAATCTCATTATATTATAATATAGTGCTATAATATTATGATAATTACGCTTAATATACGACGCAGCACCAGCTTTTAGTTTATTTCAAATTAAAACATGAAAGATTTTAGTACAAGAGGCACGACGCACTAATCACAATTGTGCCTATTTCCTGATTGGCTCGCGTGCCCTACACCAGAGCCACCACGCACAAATCACGAACAAGAATTTTTCTGAATGAATCGCGTGTCCCAAATATCGAGAAATGGTTTTTTCCAAGTTCTATTATTTCTTTATATGATGGATAACTTATATTTTATATGGTCAAATTCTAGAAATTGTTAATCACGTTACTCAGAATCAAACTTCATTATGCCACTTATCTTATTATATCACGTCCATTATAATATTACTCAGCTCATACCATATTGTAATGTTATCTTATTATAATATTATAATATGGTACTAAAATATTATAATAATTACATTTATTCTACGGCAATTATCAGTATCAATTTTCAGCTTGTTTCAAATTAAAAATAAAGAGATTCGAGTGCAAAAGCACGGCGCGCAAATCGCGATCGTGCACATTTTCTAATTGGCTTGCGTGCCCCGCACCAGAGGCACCGCGCGCCAATGACGAACGAGAAATTTTCTGATTGGGTCGCGCACGCCAATTATCGAAGAGCAATGTACCAAACTCTATTATTTTTTTGTATGGTTTATAGTTTAAATATTATATAACTTAATTCTTAATGCTGTTGGTCTCCAAGTAACTAAATAACTATTAATAACGTAAATAACCTAAATATAAACAAATTTCCTATCCTCTCCTTCCTTAAAGTACTTCGTTCCCTCCCAATACAAAGGAACGTGTCATAAGACAGTAAAATGTTCCCGGAATAATTTTTTGTAAGCCAAATATTCTGCAGAAGAATTTTATTATGCCTTGAAATGGTATGCTTAATTCTTTTATCACTGTGCGCGTAATATATATGCTTAATAAGTCTAGTAAATACGGAAAATTTTTGAATTTGGGAACAGTAATAATCTTCCTCGCTTCGCTCTATTTATTTAAAAGAATAAATAGAGGGATGGTATCAGGTGCAAATCATATATCTTAGTATACAATATAGCAGCCATTCATCAAGACTTTTTACATTATATTTTTCAAGAATCCGTCTTCAGTCTATTGAACAAAATGGAAATTATTACCAGAATTCTACTGCTCGCGTTTGTGGGATTTCTTCAGTCTGCATGCAAGTATAAAAATAATATTTTAGTCATTATTCATAACGAATAGTACCTACATGTTCGTGTCCTTTTTACTTTTTTGAAAAAAGCCTCCAAATTTATTATTCATTCCTATAGTGTCCAGAAACCTAAATTCGAAATTTTAAAAATATTCTTGAATGAGGAACGCCTGAACATCAAATTAAGAGCTCTTTCAGAAGTTACGTAAAGAGTTTTTCTGAAATTTTTAGCAACTCCCTTCATGTACGATGAATCCCACTACAATTTTGTAATCTTAGGGATTTTCAATGTTAATTTAAACAACTGACAATTTCTGTTATATAAATTAGTAAGATTCTTTTTGTTTTTTCGCAGGCTTCAAATATTTTCCCTTATACCCATCTTTTACCCTTTTTCTCTATTGTTTCACTTCAATTTAAACTGAATTAATAGAAATTAATAAGACAATCTTATTATTATTGAAGCAATGTCATTTAATTTTTGTTTGAAAGCCCACTGCTATATATTATATTGGCTAAAAAGTCATCCTCTTTAGACGATTCCTATTCCATTTTTGGTTGAAAATTTATCTCTTTTAGTTGAAAATTCAACAATTTAGTTGCAAATTCACGTATTTCGTTAAAAATTAATTTGCTTAACTGAAACTTTAACTAATCCGTTTTTGGATGAAAATTCATCTTTTTTTAGTTGAAAATTCGTCTTTTTGGTAGAAATCTAATCTTCTTGATAGAAAAGTCATATTTTTCGTGGAAAATGGAACTATCTTGTTGAGAATTTGTTTCTCTTTCAGCTAAGAATTTATTTTTCTAAAGCAAAATTTAGGCATTTCATTTTTTGTGGAAAATTGATCTTTTTTGGCGAAAAATTGAACTATTTTGCTTAGGATTCTTATTTATGACTGGAAATTTGGTTTAAATTTATTCTTACAGAAATGTTCCTATAAAAAAGACCAATTTTCAATAGAAGGCATTAATTTTTTAACAGGAATATACATTTTTTTACCAAGAAGATTGATTTTCGAGCAAAAAAAAAAAGATTTTTCAACAAAAAACTCTAATTTTTAAGCAAATAGTTTATTTGTAACTAAACAAGATATATTCTAAATAAAAAATAGAACAGTTTCATTTTGAATAGAAAAAATCAATTAAAAAAAAATTCAACAAATAGAAGATAAATTTGATTTTTTTTTCATTGAAAATTAATTTTTCCAATTAAAAATTTAACTGACCATTTTTAGATAAAAATTATTCATGTATTTTCTTGAAAATTAATCTTCTTGTTCGAAAATTCAAATATTTGGTTAGGAATTAATTTTTTTGTTAAAGATACATTATTTTAGTTGAAAATCATCCATTTATCAAGTTTATTATCAATCATAGAACTTTTGTTTATTATTTCAGCCAACTTTGAATGATTTCAAAGTCATGTAAATAATATTCGAGCCTCGGCAGACATAACATTGTTTTAATTCAAATAGATTTATACCCACTTACGCTTACAGTTTGTACAGATTTTTATGGATCCAAGAATTATTAACCATTTAAACAAATTAAGAATTTGGCCATTGTTCATCAAATGAGCTCCATTTGTTTACGGAATCACTAAGGATGTATTTTTCATAACACTGTTCTATTTTGCTGTGTAAATTTATAAGAATTATTAATTATTTAAACAATTTTTATAAACAAATTCAGAGTTTGGCTATTTGTCAACGAGAAGGCTACATTTTTTTACAGAATTAACTGAGAATATCTTTCCGGTGACTTTTTTCTATGATGCTTTCTTGAGTATTCTCAATTATTTGAACGACTTTTATTAACAAACTGAGAGTTTAGCTATTTTTAAAATGATAGGCTCAATTTGTTTACGGAGTAAACTAAGAATGTCTTTTCGATTACTATTTCCTAAAATACTTTGCAAATTTGAAAGAATTATTATTAATCATTCACACAATATTCATAAACATATTCAGAATTTGCCTTTTTTCAACGAATAGGGTCAATTTTTTACAGAATCAACTAAGAATATCATTCCGATGACTTCTTTTTAATATGCTTTTTAAATTTCAAAGATATAATAAATATTCATACTATTTTCAAGAGCAAATTCAGAATTTGACCATTTTTCGAAGAATAGGCTCAATTTACTTATGAAATAACACAGAATGTATTTCCAATAAATTTTGTCTACGATACTCTGCACATTCACAATAATGATTAATTATTCAAATGGTTTTCATAAACAAATTCAAAGTTTTATTATTTTCTATCATACATAAAAGCATGCAAATTTTATAATAGTGAAAACTTTCATTTTCAGCAATTTTAGTATTTTTTCTTTTTGTTAATTTCTTCCAGTAATTTAATAATCTCTTCACTTGGACGATATTTTGCTTAATCAAGATTTTTCTAAAATATATTTTCTCTTGCAATATATTTTTCCGTATATTTTGCTCTGATTTAGCATTCACTCGTAAATATAAAGCATCGTTTGAGTCCTTTAGCATGAGTACATATACCGCCAGATGATTTCACTTCACTCTGAATGAGCATGTAAGAATTTTTCTTTCACTAAATCACTGTATGAATTTAATCACAACCAGTTATAACCCGCGGCTGCATGCGTCTTTATTAAAAGTACTTGGATTTGTCTGGACATTTGGCCAGAGGAAAAGAAAACTGCAAAAAACCTTCTCCTCAGTCCAGCCGGCTTTTCGACAGTTTAGAGTTGCACCATTATTTACGAGCTGGATGTGAATCAAAAAATATTATTCGAAAAAATAAGTGCCACTTCAATTAATGTATACATAGGTCAATCGTTGTTGACCAATTGATTATTTTTCAAAGATTTGAAAATTTTACGTCACTGGTGTAAGAGGGCTTCACAACTGACAATTTTTTTTCTCACAAAATTAGGTGCAGATACATTTCCAAATATTCCCGAAGATAGCGTCCATGTGGAAATGGAGGATGGCTCTACTTACGGAAAACATGTCCACCAACTCAACGACGACAAAGAACCCTTCTGGATGGAACGTGATCCAAGGCTTGCGGCTGAGCACTATTTCGCTTATATACAATTCGCAGATAATCATCGTCTTTCTTCAATTGACGCCCTCAACTTTATTAAACGACTTCCCAATCACGATCGTTATTCTCATGGTCCAAAGAACGCTTATCTACGTTTAGGAAAAGACATGTATTTCTCGGCTAAACATTTTCAAAATTTCTATCATGGAATTCCTGATTTTGATCGCCGCACCCGCATTTTTGTAACAATGCCACATGGTCCTATATTTAGTGCAAGTTTAGTAAAACGAAAAGATGCAAAGGCAATTATCGGAGAATCCCCCATACCTACTGAGATATTAGTGAGATATTCTGAGCTAATACGAGCTTATTAGTGATGCATTTAGGCTTGATTGTGTGTATTAAGGTGATTATGAATAAACACAGTTGGTTTTCTGAGAAGTGAAAGACAACGGTAGTTCATGAGATTGTAGAGGGCAGATTAAAAAAAAAAGTATTTTGGAATAATATTGAGAGGTGGCTCATTATCTTTTTGATGTTGTCATTGCAAAAGCTTATAGTTTCCGTAAGTGAAGAGTAGCACACTAAAACTTGGGGTATCAAATTGCTGCAGCTATTTTGATCTAGAATTTCAACTCAATATGATTTGCTTTAGAGGATCAATGAAAATTAAGGAGAATAACTTCAAGGCGTATTAGGATCATTATACAAAACAGAATGATAGTTGACGATTTTCGAAAAACATTCCTATCTGCCAAATTCAAGTTCTGCAAAGCGATGATCGATCCGTGATCGAGATTTGATGACATTTGTGAACAAACATCCACAACCTCAGTAATCATAAATTTAAATAAACGGAGCTAGTAAATAATTTTTTTCAATTGATTTGATTTGAATCAAGTTGATCATGAATATAGGTAACAAAACGTTGCATCCTTTTGACCCAATTGCCGCATCAACTAGATACCTGGTAGTTTTGTGTGAGATGCTGAAAGTACAATCATAGCTCTTTTCATTGTGTTTAATTAGTAAGTTAGAGTTAATTTCAAATGAACGACGAATGGTTCTTAAAACCGAGATATTTTGTTTTGCTTCACCGCTGACCATGACTGTTTCTCTCTTCGCTCGGGCTGCGAGCTGCGGCTGTTTATATTCAACCGATTTTAAACTAAACATAGATAAAATTCCTAATATGAGATCATGAGTTCTGAAAAGGCCCCTTCCAGGGCCTAGTTTGACATGAGAACGATGACTTTGTCCTTAACAGGCCTCAGTTTCTCGCCGGTCTCTGAGCTGAGCTTACATCTAAGAGCTTTTCTGAATGAGAACAAAGAATCCACTTCTTTGTTACCGCATCTGAGAAAATCAACTAATTGTGTATTACCGCATCTGAGAAAATCAACTAATTGTGTCTTACCGCATTTGAGAAAATCAACGGATTATGTGTTACCGCATTTGAGAACATCATCAAATTGTGTGTTACCGCTTTTGAGAAAATCATCGACTGTTGAAATTTTCCTCTGATTTTTTGTGAGTTGAAATTCATTCAAATCCACAAGGTATGAGAAAATCACGCCCTTGAAGCTCAAGTAAACCCGCTAGCTTACAAGGTACCTTGTGGATATACTTATTGTGGGGAATTTCATTCTATTTTTTCTTGTCAATAGAAGGTAATTTCATTTCTCAAAAAAGTATTCGAACCGCTAATTATCTTGAACCATTATAAGGGATTTTGTGCCTAAGAAAATAAACGTGACTTGACATGTGATTCTGTGTGTGGATTCATTTTGATCATCAAGACCGGTTTTCAAATAGTGTGGTTTAAACACATTGACCTAATCCTATAGCGGAATGAGAGAGCGTCCCTAGTCCCGAAGGGGACTCATAAGCTCTTTGTGATCTCAAGACCCACTCTGGTTGATTTGGCAGATGACGTCTAGGCCCCAGCCTAGAAGTCTAACGTTGAGAAAGGATTATTAAGTTTACATAGCCTATACATTTTTGTCCAGAAAATATTTACAAAACTTTGTACTATGTTTGCTTCAGTTTTCATTATTGAAACACGATTTTATTCATTAACTGCCAGATCTTATTGTTACTCAAGATGATAGTAGCCTCAGTGAAATGGAAAATCGTGCGGAAGCATCAGGAAACAATATTGCAATGGATGGAATTGAAGTTATTGATAAAAAGACGTTTTCATTTCCTTCAGAGGGTTCAGTGTTTAACAACGTTGATTTAATAGGAAAGGTCGACGAAGTGAAGATTATGAATTCTTATTATGTCTTATTGAACCAATTATTGATATTTACGACGGGGATTATTATTTAAACTAGAAAATAGGTGTAACGAAATGTCTCAAAAATCTTGCAATGATTGTTTTTGAAAACCTGTTTGTCTTTTCATTACTTAAAATGGTTTTATATCTTAAATTTGTTGACAATCAAATCTACGAATAATTTTTTTGAATACAAAAAATGCAGGAAACCTTACGCAAATTCAAAAGCATTTGTGCTTCCCTGATGGCAGTAAAAAGATTGAAAAAGATAGAAATCGTTCGCAACCGAGAACCCTTATCTTTTTCTTTACCTTATATGAATTTGAATCTTTGTCTATCTCTTTTTCTGTCTTCCGCGATTGAGTACTCTTATCAATTATCATACTTCAAAATTGGAAAGTCCATCGAAAATTTAGGGAATTATTAGAAAAATTAGTTTGACGTTGACGACGTAACAGAAAGACAACGGCACGTCCATGCTTAATTTCTGAAAATCTTGACGGAGGTTTCTAAGCGTACTTCAGAAAAAAAAATTGAGGTTAACATTATTTTTGAGACTGAGGCCTCATTTTATTATTTGTAAGATTCTCTCACCCATCCAAATTGAATTGTAGAGAATCCTTTGAAGGATAAAATGAGGCCTTGATCATTAGGATTAGATAAGAATGATAACTTTTCCCTAAATACAAAGCCAAAACTAAAGCTCTAAATAATTACTGTTGGATGACAAATTTTAACCTGAATTATTATTTTTTTATGGCTAATGAATTTGAACAACCTAAAAATTGTTTTCTGGAAAAATTTAAAATCTTTTTCCTTTCTATTTTGTTCGGATTTTATTATCGAAATGCAACATTCTTTGATACATTTCAGATATTGTTATTCCAAATGGCAATCGCCTTAGTGAAATAGAAAATGATGACGGATAATTTTCAAACATTAATTCGATAGATTATATTCATATACTTGATAAAAATACAATTGAGTTTCACTTAGATTTATGAACGAGGTGAAGCCTATTAGTTTTTTATTAATGATAATGGCTCAAATGATTGTTTTTTTATCATGTGAAGTATTGTAAATTTAAATAATTTGAGAAATAATGTTTGAGTTACTTGATTCTAAGGTGGATATTGAGGGAGATTGTGAAGTTCTAAATATGAATGCCTTCTCGACGGATGATGAATGTTCTTTGACAGAGAATAATTCAGATAAGCGGCAGAAAGCGTCTCGAAATAGGAAATGCAACCAGTTCAATTGGGAACGAAACCTAACCAAAAAATTCTGTAATACAGGGCAACAATACATTAATAGTTCAGGTAAAATTATTCCAGCAAGAATTATGGGTCCGGGTTGTCTTGACACTTGTCGACATAGATGCAGTCAAAAGATTTGTATAGAAGATCAAGAAAAGATTTCCAAGACATTCTGGGAAAGTGGCGATCACACTAGACAGTGGGATTTCATAAATAAACACATTTAAATTTTTGAACCAGAATAACTTTCAGCTGATGCTCAAAATCGCAATAGAAAATATAGCTGCCACTATTATTTACTTGTAGGTACTGCAATAATTATTGTGTGCAAATCTATGTTTTTGGATATACTTAATGTGTCTAACACCACCGTCGACACTGCTGATACAAACTGATACCAGATTTTCAATTGGCACAGCGATTGCATTTTCAGCGACTTCACATTTTTGTAAAAATGATAGACTAGTATACTGGAAGGAGACTCTCTGCGCCTGAAAAACGCTTCGACAAATAAGTTCGCTTTGTAAAATTGCAAAAAATGAATCCTCACATTCGCAGATCTGAACGTCGCAATTACAATTATGAAGTTCCACAAAGCAGTGATTGATACCTAATTTCAATTCCTTATTATCAATGTATTGAACTGCAGATGAAAACGTTTGTAGGTTGTCTTTATATGTATTTGCTACATATAATTTACACTTTTTTAACAATCTTGAAAACGTCCATATTCTGAAGTTTCTCAAAATTGGAACATTTTGTAGTGCCCTTTGGATTAATTCCGGTATTTGTACAGTTAATTTGTATACAGCAATAGTATAACAATGCTCTACAATTCTCTGGTTAATATTAACTTGACGTTTTTTCTTCAGACAAAAATTCTTTAATTCACCGTCACGCTACGATTCCATCAGTTTTGTCATTGGAATAAATTGATTTTGCGAATTTGCTATTTGGGTATCAATGTGATTAGTACCATGAATAAGTCGTAAAAATAGACCATTTAGGTCTTCGTATTCGAAACAAGTATACAACCATAATGGTTCAAGGTTTTCTACGATATCAGAGAAATGCAAAAGTTGGTTTATATTAATGGAACAATGTCGTAAACCGTATAAAGTCTAAAATTCCCTAACATACTTATTTGAAAAATCGCGGGTCATTTGGACCATTTGTAGTGTGATCATGTCAGAAATGAGCAGCGCTATTCCTATTACTAAAATAAGATAATTATTTAAGAAATCTTCTCTAAGAATCCCTCGAAGAACTGGAATTGAATAATAAACAACCCGCATTTTTAATTCGGAAGCTTTCCAATGCACTAGTTCTATAATAGACCGTGGCATACGATTAACAAATTTGGAAACTTCAATTGATTTCAGCCTGATATTAATAGGGTCAATGAACGCATACAGGGAGAAAGGCTGTGCACGATTTTCAGCATTAAATAGTAAATTTAATATTTTTTCACGGCATCGCCATCAACACAATGCATGCGATCAAGACTCATACGCTGAATGAAATTCGGCATTAGTTGTGAAAGGACTGTTGGTCCTTTTACACCCATTACAGGTTCATTTGCTTTGGCTGCATCAGCAAATGTTTGTGAGTCCTCAGAAGTTCATAGGTGTCATTGTCATAAGGAAATGCATGGACATAACGCTGAGGCTCTAAAGGAACACTTACACCTTCAAGTAAGCAAAATGAGCAACCGTATTTACCATTGAAATTCATCAAATTTAAACAATCACTTCTAGCAGGCGTATCGCAAGTTCCTGTGAGAAGAACTCCTCTCACAGTTATTATTTCATTGTTGCTTGGCACGAATATTTGAATACCATTAGAGAGCTTTTCTAAATGTAAACGGTGACTATAAAAAAACTTATTCATGTCAGGCTTACTATCGCAATGCCACAATCCTGCAAGTATAGTGTTTTCTCTTTTTTTCTCTAATTGCGAAAGGTAATTCATTAATGGTCAAATAAATTGGCCAAACGCTCATTTTTGACGATTTAAACACAGTAGCACCATCTGTGTACCATGAGAAAGAAATGTTGTTTGGATTAGATAGAAAACCATTCTTAGTCCATGCTTGATATAAACTACCCTCGTAAATATCTGCTATGATACCTGGTTGATGCATTGGTCTGTTAAATCTAAGCTGTAAATTATTATGAAAATCCTTTCTTCTATACATTTGAGACAATTGATTAAGAAATGGTAATTGAAATAAGTACAAATTTTTCTTCTTTGGACAAGATTTACAAATTTGATCATTTGAACTTAACGCTTTCAAGCATGTTGCACAATAATAATGTTTCATCAAATCTTCATTTTTACCGAGAGAAAAAAACTTGCGAAACTTATACAAAACTATTTTTTCTGAAACCTTCACTCAAACAGTGGAAATTAATGACTGAGATAATATCAGAAAGACATGTCATTGTCACATTGTGGTGCAGCAGAATTGTTAGAATTAGTAGCATACTTTCCATAACAGTTACCGGAGATCCTCGAAATAATGGTTGATCTACAAAATCATCTTCATTTTCCAGGAATATGTCTGCAGATTGATCATTATCTGATTCAGACGAGCTGTCGTCAGTGTTAGAGTTTTCGCTGGATTCACTTCTCAAATCTTCATTCTCAATATGCAATAAATAAAGACATTTAGTGGCAGTAGTAGAATAGTGAAACACGAAATTTCGAGTTGGAAATTTGTTCGCGCAATGGGCTTCAAAATAAACATTATCTTGAAGTGAAAGATTCAAAATGGTAAAGTATCAATTGTACAAACTTCAATTACACATATTAAATGGTAAAAGCTGATAAAAGCAAATAACTAGCCGAAAACAAAGAATTTTAAACATAATTTAATATCGCCAATTTTAACCCTGGAAGAAATTAACCTGTTTTTTATTCATTTATTTTTTTTATAAAAAAAGAGAACACAAGATGAAATTAGTAAAATGAAGTTACATAAAGAGTCATCCAAATTTCAATAACATTAATATTAAGGTTTTCATTCATTCAAATCATGGGGGAATAAAAGACAACTTTTCACAACATTTTAAAACAAAATTTTCTATTAGAAAATAACTTTTGAAAGCTTTTCCTTACCCCAGATAATTTTCATTTCTCTCATTAATGTCACGTCCTGCATCATTTTCTTGAGGATTTCTCTCAATTCCTGGTCGATTCACCTCACGGTCCAAATCCCTGAAATGCATTTGGTTGACTAGATTGCGTATGATAAATATCAAACAATATTTCTGGGGCAATCATATACCATTTCTTAATTTGGAACTGAATAAAATAAAAGTTTATTTGATAATAAATAAGGATAATATATAAATACATACATACATTGCAACCGCCAACTGGTGATAAAACTGGTTGATTATTGTTGGGTACTTCCGCATTGTTGTCTTCATTATTGATCCCACGAACTGTCAGTAATCTCACCCGATCAATTCTTTGGCGGTTGCCAATAAGTTCACTGAGAGCTCAGTGTAAAATTGCACATTTTTCTGCTCTATTTAAAAACTAATTCTTCCACCAAGCTTCAGTCCGCACGGGAGTTATAAAATTTCCTAAAATTGAATTCCATTTAGTTCGCCTGACGGCAGCAACATCTCAGAGTAGTTTTCTATTCCTTAAGGCCATGTGAGCGTAATCTCAAAAATGTTGTTTACATTTTTTCGAAACCCAACTTACGTTGACACTAAATACAATATCGAGTTGAAAATTTGGAAAATTAAATAAGAAGCGCTAAGAAACGTATATCTGGTCCTAAATTTTTATATTGCATTTTTTTACTTCTTTCATAAGTATAAAAATGTATGACCAGACAAACCTTTCATATTTTTTTTCTCATTCATTTTCCCAAAATTTCAGCTCGATATCGCGTTTCGTGTGAACATAAGTCGGATTTGAAATCAATGCGAAACCAAATATGGAAGTTACGCTCACATAACCTTAAGTAGGATTTAATTTTTATTTGTTTACTCCCTTTACTTCCCTTAACAAATATATTTTTATTTATTGTTTTTGGCGTGAATACTAATCAAAAAGGCTTTTGAAAAAATACATCACTTTTTAGCTTCTGCCTAATGATTTCCCTTTAAAATATGCCATAAAGTGACGATAAGTTTATGACGACTTGATGATAGCACTTACTTTCGTCTGAACCATGTTACGGGCATCTTTTCCAAAATAAATATTATAATAAATAATTATTTTAGGTGACAAAATTGGAGTTTTTTGGGATGTGCCGATATTTGACAAGGGTTTTCTCGAAGATGCTTGCTTTTTTTAAGATGTTTGTTTCGCGTTTAGATAAAGCCTAGCAATACCTCGAACCATTTTCACGCTTACTTGTTTAGAATTGATTCCGTGAACGTTAGAAAGTTTGTTGCTTCTCCTGTAAAATGCGGTTGTGGTCCGGCCCACAACTATTCATGTATGAAGAAAAAAAAATGTTATGAATCGGAAACGCCTTAGTTCAGGACAAAAGACCCTTCCTTAGAGACCGTTTTGTTCTTGAAACGTATAGAAATGACAAGGGAAAATCTTTATTAATATACCACTAGGATTTTTGAATGATATATCTGTGTGAAATCTTTTGGAGTTTTTTGAAGATTTTTTCAAGAATTTTGAAATCTTTGTGAAATTTTTAGAAATGTTTCAAAAACTTTATGAATTCTTTGAAATATTGGTGAAACCTTGATGAAATCTGTTATATTAATGTGAAAAAATGAAAATCTATGGCATTTTTGTGTGGTCCTTTAAATGGTTTGAAATCTTTATGAATTTCTTGAAATCTTTCAAAGTACGCATGTTTTCCGGATGATACGAATGCTCTTCACAATATTTTAGTCTCCGATGAAGGAAAAATATTGGAGCATTCTGCAAAAATATTCTCTAAGAAGACCCTGGATGAAAAAAAGAGCCTGTACCAGAATAATAAATTCAAGAAGAACGTAACGAAGTCCAATAAAAGGCAGTTTGAAACAGCGATGAAGAAAGAATCTATACTGTTCCACATAAGAAGCCGCAAGTGGCCACTAATTATCGTTATCAGAATGATCCACAGACTCATCCAAATTCTCCGCGGACTATTCAGAATCCCCAGCCGATTAATCAGAATTATTCACCATTTTATCTGAATCCTTTACAGATCCAGCAGGATCGTTTACTAACCCCGCATAGTCATTTACCAACCTACATCAGCTCAACAAAATCCTTTACTAAATCATCACAAACCTCCAATGACGACATCTGACATCATTTTGGACAATTATGAGCCTTATAATTCTTCGTCCCACGATGAAGCAATGAATGATGAGAATTGGAGTGGTGCTGTAAATGCTATGGCGGCAACTATTCCCGCAAAAGGTAA
>CAKNXH010058801.1:19105-110260 GCA_932178445.1 Andricus quercusramuli | reverse complement strand
AAGCGCGCGAAGTGTGATGAGAATGTGTTCACAATGGCACCCCTAGTTTTTGATACGACGTGTGCGTAGCTTGATTTAGCATACGCTTGCGTGCGCAATATCGAGCATTGCGCACGGCGTGACGAAAAGAATATTTACTTCAATGACTTCGACGAAAATGTTATCTAAATAAGTTTTAATCTCTAGTACATTTGATTAAGTGTAATTTTAATTTTTATTCACTTCATACACATTTTATTTTTACTTTTATGCAATAAATATTTTCAAGCCACATTAATTGCAATACTTTTCGTTGCAGTCTTTGAAATGTGCGCTTATTATGTTATACATAAACGCAGAAATTTCAGGAAGTTTTTATTTTTAGATTATACAATTCTACGACAATTCAACAATTCAAGTGAAGATTTACGTGTAAATACAGCTTGTTTTAATTGAAATTAAACTCATTATTAACATATACTTTAATAATGAAAATAGTTTCAATAAAAACAAGCTGTTTCTCCGATCTATTAAGAAATATAATACTTTACTTTAATAATTTATTCTATTTTTTTAAATATTGTCATCTGTTAAAAGTTTACGAGGTTTACGGTTTATTTCTTAAATTTAATATAATATTCTTCTTTAAATTTCTGAATAATATATATTGTAACGCGCGAACTGGTTGAAATATATATTTTTTGCTTTAAAAATTACCTAATGGCTTTCCTTGGTATGCATTTTCTGTTTAGAGATTTTTCGGGACAGTCCGACTATCAGGAGGAACCAATGATCATCCGGCCACTCCAACCTTCCTGCAAGTTTATAAAATACTGTCTTTTTACAGTATTTTAAAACCTCCACGAACAGGAAATTGTTCCTTACCAGATGCTTGTTGCGTTTATTTTATTTATTGAAATTTTATATTACATATAAGATTCATAAGAATTATACTTTTTTGATTAAAAAATTGCATTTTTATTAATCTCATATTAACCTCTTGATTACTGCCATTTTTATAATTGCAAAATAATTTGGTAAGTTACTTTATACTGTTTTAAAATAAAATGTTTCAATATTAAATTAGGTACATGAATGTTACGACGCAAAAAAACTTTTAATTTTAATTTAAAATCGTGAAACTAAAGTTCCTTAATTAATTAATTATTTAATTAATAACAATTTTATTGTTATCACTTTGTTTAAATTTATTATATTAAATGTATTATCTTGGAAAAATTTTTGGTATTGCTTTCACACATTTAATCACTTAGAAACTTAATATATTTCACTTTTTTCGTTATATTTTTTATACTAGTATATGCCAAAAACATTTAACTTCTTTTTTCTATCAAAAAAACACGAAAAAGCGGTTCAGATTTCAAAAAAACATAAATATTTGCATTTTTGCCATGTATTTTAAAGAGAGTCGGCCCTATAGGTAATCAGCGCCACGATTTCGCCTGGTGGCCGTGATCCACCTTTCAGCCAACTTTTATAATACAGGCCTCCATGAAAGTGCCAGGGGGCTGGTATTAGCTTATTTCTCTTTTGCGCACGTTTTTTGAGTCTCGAAGCCTTTGGCCAATCAGCGCAAAACTCGAGAGCGGGAAATTTAAAAAACTGAATTAAAATCGTCTATTCAATACTTTTTTCCATTGCACAGATGTACGACGGGTTGCATTTCTATGCTAGAATCTTATCAGCATACTCCCTATGACTACATGGTAAACGACCTTACTGTATATATAATTTATTTTTTATATGTTAAACTCACTCTTATTTTTGCTGGTTCATTCTTAATTACTATTGCGAGTATGCTTTTCAAACCAATCTTTAAAACCCATGTCTTTAAGGTCTTCATCATTTAGATTTAAAAAAACTGTACCGACAATCCATTGTTCTGAAAAATATATTTCTTCTTCGTCAATTCAATTCAGATGAATTAATCGAATGAAATAATTCTATTTGTCCCCAAAAGCATACGAATGAACATAAATTTCACAACTCTTAGTAAATTATATATACAAAAATATTTAATCCACAAGAAAAATGTTGACTTTTCATTTGGAGCCAGAGTATATTGCAAACAAGACACAGGTAATAAATTTAGGAAGCCTTATTATAGATATATTAAGCAAATAGAATTGTTCTAGAGAAAACCCCTATTTTTATCAAGATAAGAATAAACTTACGTTGAAAGTTTCAAATTTGTGCTTACTACTTAGACACAGAAGAATATGGTGCAGGCCAATGAATATTTCATTGATGGTAGATAATGTCCACACAGAGAATGGTCGATAATGAGCAAGCTGTGCAGTAGAGATAAATTTAATGGGGCCGTTTTCCCTCCACATTAAATATAAAAAGCATTCAAGTCATCATCCAAGTGTAATGTTGTACAAATGATTGTTCAAAGATATACTTCAGATTATTGTACGGTAATTATCTGTGAAATCTTACCAAACACTGTCAGATATAAATCATCTTCTGGTTTGGCATCAAGGCAAACAAATAACCCATTTGCATATTTTACCATTTATTTGCATAATTCACTCTTACAGATCTGGTTATGAATACAATATCAGCATTCAAATATCCTAAACCTCGTAATTCTGTTTCACTGATTCTGAAGCGAACAGGAGTATTTTTACCTCCTTGACATTAACCGAGGAAACTTGCACATTTCCGACTCCACACATAGCGCTTTGTACACTTAGGCAAATTCTTAAAAGAGCCTCAGGAGAATTTTTAAAGTTGTTTGCTACTTAAGCCAGCTTTTTCATTTAACCGCGCTTATGCTGGAAATCTATGCATCATAATTTTACAAGAGGCCCCGACCATATAATACATTCTGGATAATGTACCATATGATGGAATTTATTAATGAGATTTTTATCAGGAAATAATTCCTCAAAAATCTCAATGAACTCCGTAATCGATGCTCTGAAGTAAGGCATGAAACTTTTTGGCAATTTTGGAGCAAAAATAATTTCCATTATACGCAGTACAAGTAGAATCATATTCATGTGCTTGTCTTCTTTGGGAACCTTGCCAGCCACGCGGAATAAAAACACCCCAAACAGATACCACATTTGCAGAGCCTTTTGACCTAACGAATTATCGCCAACATTTCGAATGTAAGCTGCGATGAAATTTGGTGAAGGTTTATTTTTTCCCATCATTCCGCACTGAAAAGAAAAAATCTGTCCATTGAAGAAGTCGAAGTTAAAGAGGTGCCGCACGAATATAAGATTGTGCAAAACCAACTTTGATGTCATGGGCCCTGTTCCAAGAAGAACATCGTGCATTGTGTCGAATATTTTGTTCCTTGCGATATGATAGTAGGATATGTAGGACTAGCGTTCCTGAACCTAATCATATGTTCAGCAAAAGCTCTTTCTTTTTGTTCTTCAACGGGCTCTACATTTCCCTGTAGCAAATCTCCTCTCGTTATTAGGCATAATCTATAAAACCGAGTGGCTGCCAAATACTTCATGCACAGCTAAACCGTCCACACAGAAAACTGCGAAACTTGAACAAGGTATAACTTCTTGACCTTCTATTTCAATTGTGACTCCTTCATCACTTTTTAGTCTCTCTAATTCCTTTACAAATCCCTCTAAAATATGACGAAACCCGTATCTTTTGACGCCACCAGCATAGCAATGGCATAACACATGCATGCTTCCAAGTTGAGAATACAGATGATCAGAAACATTTCAACCCTAGGTCGAAAAATACGTTTCAATTTGTCCGCGAGAAGTCTTATTATTTTAAAAATATAAATTACGCGAAAAGTTGTTTTAAACTTGTTGTCCTGATTTATAGCTCGAATTTACTCATACTTTATCGTTTTCCCGTTTCTGCTAAGGACGTAGCAGACGACAGCTTTTATTCCGTCGTAGGATGAACTCTTGCCAAGTAGCATGTAAACTTTAACAGCGGAAATTTTTACATGCAACAAAATTTAACTTTAGTTTTTTCTGTGCTGTTGACACTTAGGACAAGTAGAAACTCCTGCAATGTGAGTTATTTTAATTAAACAAATATCTCGACACTTTAATTTTTTATCTTATTTGGCGATAAGGCCGGTCATTATTTAATTATTTCTAAAAGTGTTATTTAACATAAATTTCAGGAAAGATCTTTTCGAGCAATAACGACTACTACGAATTTACACCAGCAATGGACCAGTTTGCACTGAGAGCAGTTTCCGAGATTAGGAATTTAAGAGACTTGAAAAAAACATGTGAAATTTAAAGGGATTGTAAATATTTTAAATTTAAATATTTTATAAAATTTCAAATGATACAAACAATTTTAAAAGATTTGCACAAATTGTGAGAAATGTTGAAATATTTCAAAGATTATTGTTAATTTCGTAAAATGACGTAAACATTAAAAATGTTTAAAAGTGAATTGATTCTCAAATATTTTAGGAAATTCAAAAAGATTTCAAATATTTTGAAAGACAATAAACTTATATACGTATAAATATAAGGAAGATATCGTGTCAGCTTGATGTGGGCCAACACAGTTTTTCGCATCTTTTCGTGATAGGTAGTCCCACAGAGAGTACAAAGCGTGTTTCTTCTTAGTTGGATACTTTCTGTCGAAGTCGAGCAAAAGCATCTTGTACCCAAATTGTACTCTCAAGGCCGGAAATAGTTTGAGGTACTCGTAGATGGTATGAGTATTTACATACGATTCTCTTTCAGTCACGCAAAGTTGCCAATTCACTTCCTGCTCCTCAAAAGAATCCACTTTCGAGCATGAGGTAAACCGGGGATGGGAAGAGAGGATCAGGACGCCGAGAGATAGGTGGAACACAGTAAAGAAAATGCAACTGGGGTGTGATGAATGTAATATAATGACTTACTTCTTACAGAAAATAGTACAGACGGCCAACACTCAGGACCAGCGACGGACAGTAATACCTTTCCTTGCTAAACAGCACTAAACAGAGACTGACGGTTCGAGCGGCGAGGCCCGCCGCCAGCCACACGCTCGGGACCCGTCGTGGATTTCCGGACGGGCTCGGCTGTGGCTCTCGTCGCTCGACTCGCCACGTAACTTCTGCGTTACACCACATTGCTTTCCAAATATTGAAAAGTTGTTGCTGATGCTTGGTTTGGCTCAACAAGACCTGCAATAAAAATAAGTAAAAATAAATATTTTCTAATACTATTCCGCAATGAATTAAATCTACATTATTTGAAAACCCTACCAGGTACATCTTCGACATCTTCACCATCATAATTAACTTCTTTCAAGCCACCTAATTTTTTTTTAACGTTGTGGTACCTGTGCCATAATTTGCCGTCATTAAGAGTTTTGCTGCTGTGCTTTGTTTTCGGTTGTCCGTGTACAAAGTGTACATATTCCCTTCCATTTGGTTAGCACTGAACGATTTCTACAGCTGCTTGATATATTACTGCTTTATCTATCCTGTAAGCATAAATTATTATGTCCATAAAATATATTCGTGACCGATCACTTCAAAAATTGATATTACAAATATACTCGGGTAAAACTTACACATTTCTGTTAGAATAATTTTGAAAGAGGTACTTAACCACAGATCGTACTAGGTCAGGGCTCACCACTTTCAGCAGGTGGTGGCTGCCACGACAAGTGCGCGGCTGACACGAAGTTTTTCTGTCATTTTTTTCTTCGGTTTCCAGGAATCCTGAAAAGGGTTAGGATCTTTACGGTCAAGGCTCGTTGCGGCTCATTGTTCACACCGAAGGGTCTGATTTTTTTCTACTTGAATTCACAATACATTGCATTTTTTCATTTCGAACTGTAATTTACCGTGAAGGATTAGGGACGAGTCGAACGACAAGATTTATGAGGGGCCAGTTAGACCTAGTATCGCGGCTGACACTGTCAGTCTTTTCAGCCATTAGCTGCCTTCTGGAGAGCCCTGGACTATGTACTTCCGAGCGCCGTGGTCCAAATTCTCTCCCGACCTCAGAGCTAGTCGGCCGTCAAGGTTGGTCGAAAGATATGCTTTCAGACCCTGCAAATAATATTTTATATTCAAAATTATTAAGATCACGGAAAGATAGCACAAGATAAAATGCATTTTCAGCAAAATAGTTGCATTTTCCGCCAAAAAAGTTTTTCTACCCGAAGAGATGAATTTTCAACACAAGACGAGAAGGCGAATTTTGAAGAAAAAAAATTTCAACCAAACAGTTGCTTTAACAACCAAATAAATAAACTTTGCAGTAAAAGAGACGAGTCTTCCAAAAATAGTTGGAGATTTAACCAAATAGTAACATGTTCAAGAAAAAAAGACGAATTTTTTCGAAGACAGTTGAACTTGTAGCAAAAAAGTTTCTTGTCAACCAAGAAAGATAAATTTTCAACCAAGAATGATGACTTTTTCACCATAAAAGATGAATTTTGAATTCAAAAGGATGAATTTCTAACAACATAGTTGAAGTTTCGACCAAAAACGATTGAAATTCAATCAAATAATTTAATCTTTAAGAAAAGATACATTTTTTCAGAAGACAGTTGAATTTCTATGAAAAAAGTTTATTTTCAACCAAGAAAGATTACTTTTCTACCATGGAAGGTTAATTTTCAAATTAATGAATTTACTTCTTGGTCCTGCAAGTTTTAGCATATCGCGAAAGTCTTCGTCGCTTAAAAGATGAAACGATTCATTATCGATTTCGTTCTCTGAAATTGAACAATGCGTAATTCTAAAATCTTTAATTAAAAACATTTTCTATTGTAGGTCTTTTGAATCTATTCAAAATGAAACAATTTGCCATTTTAACGTTAAAAATTGAACTTTCTAAATTCAAAAGCCTTAGTATGTTAAACAGAAGTAACCGTCCGATTGAAACTTCATAACCTATATTCAATTGGAAAATAATTTCATAATAATAGATTCATAATCAAAAGCTTTTAGTGAATGAAAGCTTTTATTCAATTCCGATTGCAATGTTCTATAATAATTTAACAGTAGATATTTCAACCAAAAAAACATGTTAATTTGAAGTCAGAAACAGTGAAATTCAATAAAAAAATTGTACCTAGGAATAACTCGATCATCTGTTGGCTGCATTGCCAACTCTTCATCAGTTCTATGCAGCTACAACCTGACGATGGCATATCCTGTAAAACAACGATAAAGGACAAGGAATCAAATTATACATATGACATGGTTTTTAAAAGAATTGTCAGTGATTAATCAAATAATCACAGTCATACAACTATAAAAATTGTATTATTCTAGCCCTAACCTCAAAACTGTCAGTTCCGAGAGGTCTCGAGACTTCTACATTAGGTAAAATAGATACTTACCATTCCCAATCACATCAAATCACGGGCAATCACAATACATCACAGAATTAATTTTAAGAACCACACTTCGCAAATCGCAAACTTACAATAATAAAACAAAGAACTGAAAAAACGCTTTCGCCGCGTCGTGTCCGTTACTCCGTTGTGATGTTTTGGCGGGATTACGAGGTGGCTGGATCAAGATCGATGAAGCGGCGCGCGCATGATTTGACGATTTCAAAGTATCGATTTGATTATTCTTGATCGTGGGTTCCGCCATCTCATATGGTACAAATGACTGAAAACAAAATACTTAACTTAACCATACCAAAGTTTCGATTCGATTATCCTAATAGTAAGTTTGACACTCTCTGGCGGTCAAGAGGAGTAAAAAAAAGGGTATTTAACTTGACCATACTATAGTGTCGATTTGATAATCCCTGACAGTATGATGATTCTCTGCGGATTTTTTAGCTGATCATGAAATAAGAGTCTTTTCGACCATGGAGAAAAAATTATGGATTGTACATAATACTGTCTGAAAGGTCCAACTGACCATTTAAATTATGACACTCAAAGTTTTACTATCCATTTTTCTCCGTGCACATTCAATAAAAAATTGGAAATAAAATATGAGTCAGGGTTTTTGAAAAAATCAACTTTTAACGTTTTCAGAAAAACTACTGCCATTTGGTTAATTTATAATCTTATTTGTATTATCCAATGAATTTCAAACGAAGACAGAAAACTCTATCAAACTATCGCCTAGTTACCTCTGAAAAAGGTTTTCATGTGAGTGTATGACATTATAACTTGCTTGCGGGTTGTTCTTAGTTCCGAGGTTTCTATTCCGATGTATTTCTGAGTGGGTTTCAGGCAGGAAATAGTTAATTTTGTGTTTCCTAGTTATTGTTGCGGACCTTGGAACGTTAAGATGGTGGCCTGTTTAGTGTGTAACGAATTGATCACGCGAGGGGTCGCTGACTCACTTGCTTGTGAAAAGTGTGGTGCTCTAGCGCACCTGAATTGCCTGAACCTGCCGAGCAAAGATCGCTCGAGAATTAAAAAAAAAGAGAAGGTTTGGTATTGTTCTAGCTGCTCAGTGACCACCGTATCGGAAAATTCTTCATATTCTCGGCATGTTCGAAAACTGTCCAACACTTCCTCAACAGCTGACGATATCGGAAGTGCCTCAAGTGTGGCATCAGTGGTTCTGGTGCCTGGAGTCGAGGCAGCTATTGTCGAAGCGGTCACGAAATGTCATGAGGCGGGTCTGTCGCAGATAAAAAGCTTTGTTTGAATCATTTAAGTATGATCAGACCACCTTCAATAAATCTCTTGACACTTCTATTAAGGGAATGAAGAATGATATTATCAATAATGCTAAGCGCATTTCAGTACTAGAGGAAACAACCGCATCAAATGTGTCTGATGTCAACAAAATTCTTGCGTCGTCAAAGAATTTGCAGGATAGACAATCGCAGCTGGAATCTCAAGTAGAATCTTTAACCCTAAAGTGCATTAATCTGGAGCAAGGTGCTCTCGCCAAGACTTTAGAATTCCATGATTTGCCAGTCAAGGAGGGGGAGGACCTTTCAGCTATCATCTGTCAAATCGCTTCTACCTTGGAGGTACCACTCACTAAGGCGGATCTGACAACTGTATGCAGGCTCAGATCTGCAAATTACACTGCTCCTAGACCTTCCCTTCCACCTATTGTAATAGCCACTTTTAACTCACAAGCTACCTGTAAGAACTTACTGGAACTTGGTAAAAGAAAGCGCGGTATTTCGACTAAACTTATTTGTTGGAGCGAAGATCGAGCCTTGTACATCAGGGAGTCGCTCACTAAGTCCAACCGGCAGATCTACAGCGCTGCGTTGGAACTAAAAAGAAACAACAAAATAAAATACCTGTGGATTTTCTACGATAATTTCGACGTAAGAAGAAAATATTCCCGATTGACATCGTGGGGAATATGGTTTGCAGTAATTTTATTTCGCATACTGATGGTTATTTACTTTATTTATTTTATGACTCTAAATATTCTACACATATATTGTTTTGATACTGTCGTTAGAAATTTGGCAACTATTATAGACTTTATCTTTTTTATTTCGGGAAGGCTTCACTTGCGAGCGTTAGATGACTTAATTTTTCTCGTGATTCTCTTATGCTTACTGACTATATTAATTCACTCTGCTGATAAGATTACGATGCTCCGGTCAGGAAAAATCTTAACTTCTCATGTGTTATTCTTGCTTGGGTACACTCCTTATGTACACTTTTTGGTACTTTTTTCTATATGTTATTATCATATCTGGTACAACCCATTTCACACCTGCATTCTAAACATTATTGTTGACAACATGTGGTCTGCTCTACGGGACTGGAATGTTTTTACGCTAATCACCTCTTATTGCAGGGCTCTTTTTTGTAAGTTGCCCTATATATGGTATTTTCTCCCTCTTGTAAGATTTAGTGGCCTTTCTTAATATATGTCACGTCAATGCTCAATCCCTGCCTGCTCATTTTGACGATTTTGCTGATTATTTTGGTCAGGGATCCTTTCATATTATAGCTGTATCTGAAACTTGGCTCAAGTCTCAATTTGATTCGTCAAATATTAGCCATAATAATTACTCACTTTTCAAAAAAGACTGGGAGTCTCGTAGAGGTGGTGGGGTCTGCGTATATGTCCATAATGATTTGAAGTGTAAGATCTTACATGTCGGTACTGAAACCACTGTCCCGGCCACTGAATTTTTATTTATTGATCTCTTTCAATCTCGTGAACGTTTACTTTTTGGGGTTGTATATAAACCACCCAATGCTGGTTTCGGTAATGAATTTGAGACGGAGCTTTTTAATTACACGCTTAATTATAATAATGTTATAATTACAGGGGATTTCCATACTCACTTAAATATTCGCTCCAACCAATCCAAATACTCTACGTCTTTGGTTAATTCAGCTGGTTTATCTATAGTACCACATAGACATTTGCGAGAAAAATGATAAAATTCGATTTCAGGAGAAAAATTTTCATGGCTACGAAAATGATTTACACCTCACAAAACTTATAAGGTGTCTTCCTTATAAAAGCAATAATTTAACGAAAAATTGATAAGAAATATGAGTCTGGGTTTTTTTAGAAAATAGGCTTTTGATATTTCTAGAAAAATAGCCAACATTTTGTTAATTTTTAACTGTTTTAAAATTTTCTGGTGCATTCCAAAAGGAGACAAAAAGCTCTATCAAAATCGGAAAGAAAAAGATGAGTATCTTTATTAGGACAAAATGAATACACTTAAAACAGCATTTATGGTTTTTTGATAAATAGAGTACAAGATTAAAATACGTATAATTTTGTGGACAATTTTGTTTGAAATTCAAAAAAATATCTTACGCTTTAATTTTTTATTGGAATGACATATTTCATTCCCGAGGGAATCTGCGACTTCAATTGTAGAACCTGTCTGATTTAAAATGGATTCAGTCACCGACTAAAATGTTATTTTTTCGAACCTTTTGGTCCTTTTGAACCTTTTCGGTCCATTTTGCTCCTTCGGCTTTATCGAATACATTATCATCACGTATCTCGTGTTTGGCACTCGATTTTGTCCAAAGTGCAAACGCTTCTACATTATAATAAATGTAAATTTAAAAATTTAAAGATTTTTTCGGGTTTCAATCGTGTGCGAAACTATGAATGTTGCCGACGTTTCGTAAACATTGCAGTTCAGAAATGTATATTATATTTATATTTTTGTATCTTAGCCTGGAATTACAGACGTATTTTCCTGGTCTTGTTTTTATAATTGAAACAAGTGCGCATCCCATAAAAAACAATTTTGTAATAATGCATATTATTCATCAATAATTTACGTTAACAAATAGGAACTTTTCATACCTTTTTTCGCAAATGAGAATAAGGTAAAAATATTGAATTAAAAATTTGTATATACAAATAGTTTATCAGACTTATTAATATAAAAAATATAATTCTATCGGTTCAATAAGCTATGTACCTGCAATTGTCTGCAATTGCGGACGAATTATTTAATTGCGGTTAGTCGATTTCAATTAAACCTTTTTTTGCAGGAAGGTTCCAATGTAACTGAGAAAAAGGAGCTGACCATTTTGTAGAGGATGATAATATAAATTTATTGAATAAAACAAACATCAGTAAATAATAGTTTAATACATAAGTTTTTAGTTGGATGTTATATTACTATGATACTTTAGGTTTCCGAGTGGGCAAAAAAAGTCGTAAAGTTGTCCTGTAGTCGTCTTTTGGCGGACGCTTCGAGGACGTCCTGAGGACCTTTTAAAGACATGGAAAGTCGGAAAGGATGCTTTGAAGACGACACGTCACATGATGTTACATGACCTTGTAGTCCCTTTGCCCACTCGCTTGCCTTCAATTAGACGATAATATTCACTATCCCTCTCCTTGGGATGTTTTGCGACAACCAATGGTGCAAAATATACAGGGCCTCCTGGCTTTACTATAAACATGTGGTTTACAGGTGGCATAAAACGTGGTGCCCATGAATGCTCACGAATCATAGAGTAGATTTGAAAATTTGACGCTGTATAATATTCGTCATCTGTTGCAGTTATACGATATGTGTTAAAATTCAAACGTAATTCAGCGTACTCTGGATCAAGCTGACAAGGATCACGACCGGAAATTTGGCCGATCATGGTTACGAGTTCTGCTTTAAAATGACGTCCTGTTTCAAATCGTAAAAAAGCTTCATAAATTTCATAACCTTGCGCTCTCCTAGGTTGCATCCAGTCGGGTACGGCGGTGCTGCTCATTTCCTTGATGCGTCCTCGATAAATTTTCCCATCCTTCATTTCTACTTCAATGGTCTCTTCACGAGTAGTTGGAAATCCATCTGCACCTAATTTTATAAGGAAAAATTGTCAACAAAGAATTACCTATCTATTCATGAAATGAAGAGTGTCTTTTCCGAAGTAGTTTTTTGATGTTCAAAAAGTTCATGTTGAATTAATTTGAGTGAAATCAATAGAATTTCTTTACAATCATTCATTTTAGGAATGCATTAGTTATATTTTGTTTACAAGTGTAATTAATTATTAATACAGTAATTTTGTGTGTATTAATTTTTTAGAAGTAATAAATAATTAAGTTATTCATTATTCGTAGATAGCAGAGCTGCTATCATGTTAAAAGCAATTAAAGCCTTGACAGAGATAACGTTTGATCAACAAAAATCTGTTTTGCTGGTATCTCTATTGACATTGTCAGCATGTGTTGATACAGTTTATTATATGGCATTGTTCTTTCAATTACATATATACTAAGACCTCGAATAGGAAATCCATAAGTGGATATTAATCTTTACTGATATTTTGTCTCTCTCATGGCTTCAAGTTTTACTTGACTTTAGAATAGGCAAATTTGACAAATTAAAAAAATCAACCACACAAAGATTATGAGCTTTTTTGTGCTCTCTAAAACTGTAAGAATTTATTGGAAAAAGCGATCCCTTTTCCTAAAAAGTACCCTTGAAATAAATTATGCTTTCAGCCTAAATATGAGCATATCAGAATTTTTTTGTCGATTTTTAACCTCTCTAAAATATCTGAAAGTTATTTTTCCAGATGAACTCTAACACTTAAAAACTACTCAATATGCCCAAAAAAACACCCTTGGTGCATTTAGTGACAACCATCATCGGCGGATTTCAACTAAAATATAAAAAAATGGAAATCGAAAATAATCAGCCCCAAACACCATCTCACGACAATAGTTGAAATGCTCATCTCCATAGTAATGCTCAACATCCTCCAGAAACCACCCCAGCACATTTAACTTACCCCCTCTTACTGCTGGGATTGGAATATTTACTAGAGTCTTGAGAAAGTGTCTGTTGTATTTTTTAGTTTGAGAATTTGGAAGCTGTTTCAGTGGAATGCAGCTCAAATAGAATATCATAAATGTGCAAGGGGAGGGGTGAATGTTGGACTTTTTATGATTACGATCAAAATAAGGATATCAACTACAGTCTTGTGAAAATGCTGCTGTAATTTTTTTTCAAGCATATGGTATGTTAAATATGCTAGGGATAGTTATTGGTTTTTTTATATTACTGTAGGGATGTGGATATCTGATAGAGTCTTGAGAAGATCTCTAAAGTGATTTATTTCAATTAAAGTTTTTTCGCGCCGTTATAGTTGAAGGCAGCTGAAACAAGTTTCGTTAAATGTACAAGGGAGTGCGTTTTGGGATTGTGGATAATATTAATATAGACACCGGCATATCAACTAGAGTCTTGTGAAGGTGGTATTCTTTCTTCAATTTGACATTTTTTAAGTCTCTCTTAGTCTACTGTAGCGATGGGAATGTAAGAGTCTTTCTTTTTTTTGTGTGGGTTTGTTTGAGAAATTAGGCCCCATATGTTTAATATACGTTAAAAATATTAACTACAGTAGTATATTATACTTACTTGTGAAATAAAGGAATCCTACGAAGAAGGCAAGTAGAATTCCACTAATAATCTCCATATTTTTTCAAGCAGGCACACAGAAAATAGATTTTTGAAAAATTCCCTGTGAGCCGGATCTCGATGAATGGCTGCTATATACATATACTAACTAGCTTTAATGCCTTCTATCCAAAAAGGACGCTTTATTTCATCAAAATAAATAGAGTGGAAGGAGGAAGCTCGTTGTTCCCAGATCTCTAAATTTTCCGTATTTGCGAGACTTATTACTGATAGAACCTTCATAATAATCCTGGACACTATGAAGTAGTTGATTTTCGAAGGAGATTATGTGTACACGTGACGAGCATGTTTTCGACGCCTGGTTCAAGTTCTTGCAATGTGTATTGTAGTCTTTTATTATCTGAATGCGGAAAACATTTCAGGAGAAATACAATAAATAACTCAATTGACTATAAAAAACATACATTTTTACAGATGGCAGAAAATATAAAAGTATGAATACTGAATATACGTACAATATTATATCAGATATACTACCCTAACTAGAAACCTTTCTCCCACATTGCTTCGTGTGCCGTATTACCCCATGTTTCCATACTACCGCAAAAATACCACCCTTATGAAAAACATAGACCCTGATGTGCCACATTACCTAATGTGACATATTGCCCAATGTTCCACATTGCCCCATATGCCATATTGCCTCATGTCGTACCAACGCATTTTTTGTTATCGCAATAAAAACATGAACCCAAATTTGTAACCCCTAGTATTTTTATGAAAAGTTAGAGGTAGAATTGTCCGGATATTGAATTTTAGTAGCATTTTTTTCATACACGGGGGGGGGGGGATTTCTAAATTTGATGATTTAGCATTTTTTAAGATGGGGGAACCAGTACGAGCTGGATGAAAAACTTTTAAAGTCATATAAATTATGAATGATGAACAAGTGGAGAAAGTATTATGCACCAAATAGTCCAGTCGCCTCTATAACTTCTGTATGCACTAAGACGTCCCCGAGATTTGAAAAAAAAAAATTGTTTAAAAAAAGATTTTTAGCATCTCCGAAACAAATTAAATATTTTTTGCTTCCAGCAGACTTCTCTCCAAAATACCTCGACCTAATCTGGTATGGGCCGGTAGACGATAGTAACTGGATGGTCTTGGAAGAGTCGAGATGGTTTAGAGAAGAGCTGTTCATTTTGTCTGACCCAACTTTCTTTTTGCTCTAGACTTTTCCTAGCATTAGATAGTACCCATATTCTGTCAACAATGTGTTGCCTGATGGTCAGCAGCCGAGACTTTTTGAGAGTTTGAGGACGGATTCGTAGCTCGCGCGAAGTGCCGGGCCCGCGCAGTGAACTTCCTGCCAGATGTTATGTAGTCAATCACACTTTCAATCACACCGCATCAATCAATCAATCACATCATTGTTCTAAGTTGATGCATGCGTCTTTTGGTCTTATGATTAACCGTTGGTTTTGTTTTACTGCTTGTATCTGTCAAAGTACTTGCTGCATCATATGCAGTATAATTGTTGGTGTAGAGGTTGAGGTTCCTCTTGGCCCTAAAGCATCGCTCTTCCTCTAATGGATGCTTGTTTTTGATGAACATTTCACAGTAAGTACTCAAAATGGTGTTCTCCCACTTCGATGCACTTGTTGATCCGCGCTTGGAAAGTTTGCACACAACTGTGGAGTGTGGCTGGTGTTTTTGGGTTACAAGCAGTCCTGATTCGCTGTTTCATGTTCTCTGACATGTTGGCATTTCTTGATAAACCAGATTTTTTAAATAGACCCATGAACAGAAATCCGGCGACATAAGGTCTGGCCATCTGGCGGACCAAGTTAACGGGTCTCCTCGACCAGGACCATGCCGCTGGCCCCACCACCCACGCAAACTCAACTTTTTTTGGGCCAAATATTTAGTGCGGAATTCGTTCAAATTTGTTTAACCAAAATTAAAATGTATGCAACACCGGAAGTACCTGATAACGCAAAAAAACATTGGCGGGGCCAGCGAAACTTTTCGCTGGCCCCGAAATTGTCCAAAATCAACTTTATATTGGCGTATTATTTTCGTCTGAACTTATTCAAATTTGTGCAATCAATTTCAACTGCTAAAAACTACCTCCTGTGAGGCACACATCATGGTGGTGTCATAGAAATATTTCGCCAGCCTCGAAATTGTCCAAAATCAACTTTATATGGGAGCATTATTTCCGTTCTAATTTGTTAAAATTTGTTCAACCAACTTCAACCCTTAAAAACTACCCCCTATACGGCATAAATCATGGCGGGGCCAGCGGAGTATTTCGCCAGCCCCGACAATGTGCAAAATTAACTTTATATGTGTCTAATTTTTACGCCTTCATTTGTTCAAATTTGTGCAATCAACTCCCACCACTAAAAACTACCACCTATGCAGCCAACATCATGGCGGGCCAGAAAAATATTTCGCCAGCCCCGACACAGCCCAAAATCATCGTTATATGGGCGCATTATTTTCGCCCGAATTTGTTCACATTTGTGCAACCAACTTTAACTTCTAAAAACTACCCCCTGTGAGGCAAACCATGACGATACTAATGTCGGAGCTTCTAACTGAACGGAAAACCTGTGCCAGGCTAGATTCTGATAGCCTCATTCTGATAGAGCACACTGAATAAAATCAGGGCACAGAAGGAGATGCGACTGCAAGGTCTCAGAGTCTCTTATAGACGGTTCCTTCAAAGTCACCTAAAAGTGGACCTAGTTGCTGAAGTGCTCCCAATAACTGAACTCGATGACGTTCAGATCAAGGCAATTAAAGTAGCATTCGGCAAGAAAATATTAAAGTGTAACCTGGAGAACTAATTCCAAGATTTGGAGATTTCCGCTTCAATAATTATGCTTTTATCTTCATCTCTTCGAATGAAGTGTCCCGCACTTGGCTCATTTAAGTTGTTGGTGGATTACAATCTTGAGCAGGATCTAAGATTGAAGTGATCGAAAGCAAATACCTCCAAGAGCCAATGAAGTTGCTGGGTTGGATTCCTGGTATATCCGAGAAATCAGCAGCAGTACTGCACGCCTTAATAAGGGATAAAGAGGATTACTATGAAGATTCCTTAAAAAACCAAAGTTGCACACGAAGACATAGCTCCGGATCTATTAACGGAAGAGGTGGAGAAGTAAAGTGGAAGGTAAAAAGGACACTAGATGTCCCTCCGTCCAGGCTGCTATTCCAAGCAGACATTTGACATCTGAACAAACTGCTTATGTCACAAGCACCTTATGTCAGAGGCGGTAATAAATTTATTGGTTTTATGTCTAGAGATTTGGTGGTAATCAATATTAATCAGCCTTCAGGAAGAATGCGCCAACCTGTAGTGATTTGCTCAGCGTATTTGGCTCCTATTTGAGTCCCAGGACCCATTACCTTCTGTGGAGTTAAGAAATCTGGTGCACGACTGTTGCGTTGAAGGATGACCATTGGGCATCGGATGTGATGCTAACGCACATCAATCGACTTGGCGTAGTGAGGACACCTACCGTCGTGACATGGATGGCATGTATCTTCGGATGCTTCCCTATCGGATCATTGACAGTGTAACGTGCGGGTTCATTAGGACCTCAAATTATCCCATCCCTGAGCTGGGCCCAAAGTGTTGAGTCCCGATAAATGTCGATCGTGGCCGACGAGTCCCGAAAACTTGATAAGCAGGACGTCGAACACTGATTGCCAGTTCGCTTTCTGATCGTGTAACGCGAGGTACCCCATCCCCAGACCGTCCGATACCCGAGTGTGTGTCCCAGAAATAAAGTCGCCATCCTGATGTTCGAGGACGCTGACGCTGAGATCCAAGACGCCGACGGTCTCCTATCGCAAGCTAATTGCCAATCCTGGACTGGTGCCCCAACACTGTAACTTGGCGAATAAACCGCATTTCTGGTTAATATCTAGTATTATAACTGACTAAACCTTATCTCAGCTGTCCCCTTTTTTCCATTTCCAAATATTGCAACCAATTTCCGGGCAGTTGGCTACAACAGATATGCTTCTCCTTGACAGCTATTAGATCTGAGATTCAAATGTATAAGAATCCTATAGCAAGTGACTGGGATACTTGTAGCAAGGATCTCAGCAGTTTTCTGGGTACTACACTGGGCAGAATACAATACAGTCTCGAAAACAAATAGAATTTGCTGTCGACATCTTACAAGAAGGTATGAACAAAGCGTTTGAGGACAATTGTCCAGTTTTTAATGGACGCACAGACAGGGATGCACCCTAGTGAATACCTAGGCTACAAAGAATGGGAATTCAGTCAACAAATTTTTTTAAATAAGAATTAATCATTTTTTAATAAAAATTCCAACGTTTGGTTCAAGGTTTAACTACTTCATTCAAAATTTGTTTCCTCATAACTCATCATTTAATTTAAAAATTTATATATATTGTTGAAAATTCGATTTTTTTGGTTAAAAATTAATTTTCATTTTATTTTGAATTCAAAATTAGAGTATCAGATTATGATCATGTTTTAATAGCTAAAGCCTCCACATATATACTACTATCGCATAGAAGAAAAAATCCTTGGGCAGAAATCTATTTTAGTTGATCAAACGTTACCTCTGCCAAGGCAAGCTCAATTCGCTGTTAATTATTTATACTAGAAAAAACATAAATACAAAAATATCACAACTCACAGGAAAATCATAATTTTCCAAAATATCATTATTCTTTATAACTTTCTCATCCTACAAAAAATATTTTGAAACTTTCTGGTGGATTTCAAAAGAAGACAAAAAGCTGTATCGAAATCAGAAAGAAAATGAGAAATATCTCTATTAAGTCAAAAGTAACAGACGTTTAAGAAAACATGTGTCGTTTTTTGAAGAATAGAGCACAAGCTTAAAATACGGGTAACTTTGTGGACAATTTTGTTTCAAAATAAAAAAAAATCTACATACAAATTTCATCCCCGAAAGAATCTGCAACTTCAGTTGTAGAACATGTCTGATTTAAAATAGATTTAGTCACCGATTAGAATGTTATTTTTTCGAATTAAAGAGCATTAAATTCCTAAAAAAATACAAAGCGAAAGTATTACTTCTTGAACATTATAGTCCACTTTGTAAAGAAAATTACAAGAAAAGTACATTTTTGGGGAGAATATCTTTTTTTACCCGCTAACACTTAGATACATTTTTTATCAAATTTAATTGCATCATCATTATAATCAAATAAACAATTTTTATCCTTTTTTGTGAAAAAAATGCTTTGCCGTCTATTTAGTACTGAAGCAGCTTTTCAGAGTTATTAAACACCAGGAAATTGGTGACACCTTCAATTAGCAAATAAAAAATCTTCATAAGTTTATCCTGGAAAAAAATTAGTTGTCATATAATATCTATCAGTATAATTTCTTAGACTTCTCAAAATACAAAAATTTGTTGACATTTTACATTTAGTTTCGTCATCAATGATTCACGCTAACAAATAGGAAGTTTGCATTCCTTTTATCGCAAACAAAAATTCTTTTATAAAAAAAGAAAACAATAATGAATACAAAATTTGTATATACAAATAGCTTATCAGACTTATCAATATCCAAAAGGAATTCATTCTATTGGGTCTGATAAGCTGCAAATTATCTGCGATTGCGGACGAATTATTTCATTGCGGCTAGTCGATTTCAATTAAACCTTTTTTTGCAGGGAGGTTCCGACGTAAATGAAAAAAAGGAACTGACCATTTTGTAGCGGATGAGAATATGAATTTATTGAATAAAATCAAACATCAGTAATTATTTGATACAATAGTTTATAGTTTGAGGTTATACTACTATGGTACTTTGAGTTTCCGAGTGCGCAAAAAGTCCTAAAGTTGTCCCATAGACGTTTTTTGGCGAACGCCTTGTGGACGTTCTAAGGACCTTTTAAAGACAAGAAGAGATCGAAAGGATGCCTTAAAGACGTTAAGACGCATGACATGTTCAGTTTCTTTCTACATCTTTCGGATTTTTGTAGGTCTTTCGGATGTCCCTTCGTCCACTCGCTTGCCTGTAATTAGACGATGATATTCACTACCCCTTTCTTCGGGAGGTTTTGCGTAAACCAATGGAGCAAAATATACAGGGCCTCCTGGCTTTACTATAAAGATGTGACCTGGACGTGGCAGAGTGTCTAGTTCATATGAATGCCATGAATTCATAGGATAGATTCGAAAATTTGACGCTGTATAGTATTCGACATCTTTTGCAGCTGTGAAATATGTGTTAAATTTCAAACGTAATTCAGCGTACTCTGGACCTTGCTGGCGAGGATTATGACCGAAAATTTGGTTGAGCGGCTTTGTGAGTTCTGCTTCATAATGATCCCATGTTTCAAATCGTAAAAAAGCTTGATAAATTGTAGATTTTTCCGCTTGCCCAGGTTGTAGCCAGTCGGGTACGTTGGTGTTGCTTATTTTCTTGATAAATCCTTCATAAATTTGGCCACCCTCCATTTTTACTTCAATGGTCTTTTCACGAGTAGTTGGAAATCCATCTGCACCTAATTTTAGAAGAAAAAATTGTCATTTGTCAATTTTTCGTACACTAATAACATAAAATTTTATCCCTTTTGAACATTCACTTGTCAACAAAGAATTACCTATCTGTTAATGAAATGAAAAGTAAATACATGAAATTAAAATGCATTAGTTATATTTTGTTGACAAGTGTATTTAATTTATTAATACTGTAATTTTGTGTAGGGGCAACCGCCCTACAGTAGATAATGCAACCTGCAGTGGATAATCATTAATTGAGAGCACAAACGAAAGAAAAATAATTAATTTTCAGTTTAATTTATCAACACGTATAATTTGTTAACTATTAATCACATATTTTAATTTCTTAATTAGTTTTAATTTTTGTGAAGTGATGAATAATTTAATTATTCACTATTCCTGAAAAGTAGAGCTGCTATCATGTTGAAAGCAATTAAAGCCTCGACAGAGATAACATTTTATCAACAAAAATCTGTTTTTCTGGTATCTCAATTGAAATTGTCAGCATGTTTCAATTTTAATTTATTTTTAATTGCTCCTTTAACGACAAATATACTACGACCTCGAATAGGAAATCCATAAGTGGATATTTATCTGTACAATTTTACAGATAATACTGATAATACTGATAATACAGTACAATTTTTGCACTGTATTAATCACTATCAAAATAAGGATATCAACTACAGTCTTGTGAAAATGGCTGCTGAAATTTTTTTTTCAATACAGCACGTTAGAACACCCGAGAACCATGATCGTCGATTAAAATTGAGCTGAGATACGATTGAACATTTTTAATCGTATCTCGGGTATTTATGAAGATTTTTTAAGTTTTCTTGGCTTAAATTGAAGATAAGATTTCAGGCTCGATGACGTATAATTTTCAGGGTTTTGAAAAAATTTCCCTAGGTCGTGCTAAAAGTTGAAGCTGAGGTAGAAAATTTGGGAAAATCTTGATTTTTTTTTTTGAACATCTCACGTGCTGTATTATTTTCAGAAGGCCAAAAAAATATTTGTTAGACACGACTAGACGTGGAATTACATGAGCTTTCCAAATTTTTCTCAAAAAATGTCATATCTCTTTTTTTTGCCGAAATATCGTGGTTCGAAGTCAGCAGTGATGTTTAATAGCGCTCACAAGAGTCGTGCGCACAATTTCCGGCGGCAGTGTATTACTGTAGGGATGGGGATATCGGATAGAGTCTTTGGAAGGTGTCTAATGTGATTTATTTCAATTAGAGTCTTTTCGAGTCGTTATAGTTGAAGGCAGCTGAATCGCGGTTCGTTAAATGTACAAGGGAGTGCGTTTTGGGATTGTAGATAATATTAACCTTTCGGTGGGCGCGTGGCAGCACTCAGTGCTGCTTTTCCATGGTCCGCCCGTGTGTGTTTTAAAGGCGCGCCCACCGGAAGGTTAATATAGACACCGGCATATCAACTAGAGTCTTGTGAAGGTTTCTGGTATGCTTTTTTTAATTTGAAATTTTTTTGGTCTCTCTTCGTCTACTGTAGCGATTGGAATGCGAGTTAGAGCCTTTGTTTTTCTTTTTTGTTGTGGTTTTACTAGGGAAATTATGCCCCATATATGTAATATTTGTTGAGAATATTGAGTATAGTAGTATATTATACTTACTTGTAAAATAAAGGAATTCCACGAAGAAGGCGAGTAGAATTCCACTAATAACCTCCATATTTTTTCAAGCAGGTACACAGAAAATAGATTCTTAAAGAATTCCATGTGAACCGGATCTCGATGAGTGGCTGTTATATATACTAGCTTTTATGACTTCTATCCGATAACAACGCTTTATTTATTCTACAAAATAAATAGAGTGGAAGGAGGAAGCTCCTACTCAGAACTCTAAATTTTTCGTATATGCTAGTCTTATTACTCATAGAACCTTCATAATAACCCTGGACACCACATTTCTTCCTGTTATTCCACATTGCTCAATGTGCCACATTACCCCATGTTCCATATCACCTCAAAAATACCACCACTATAAAAAACATGGATCTTTTTTATTATTTTTCAAATTTAATGTATTTTAATTTTTGAAAAGTGATAAATAATTAAATTATTCATTATTCGTGGATAGCAGAGCTGCTATCATGTTAAAAGCAATTACAGCCTTGGCAGAGATAACGTTTTATCAACGAAAATCTGTTTTGCATCTGTGATACAGTTTGATATATGGCACTATTTTTTCAATAACATATATACTACGGCGTGAAGTAGAAAATCCTTGAGCTAATATTTATTTTTACTGATCAAGCATCATATCCACCAAGGCGTCGAGTTTTACTTGACTTTATGTAGAATAATTAAAATTTGGCGAAAATAATGTACAAAAATGTTATATGATTGATTATAAACATATTTTTAGGAACAATGAAAGGCAAACTCAACACGAAATTTTTTTTACTCAAATATTGTTTTATCCTGCAGGCCTAATTATGGTAAAGTCTATTAGTTTAATATCATTAGGTGTTCGTTGTTGATTAGGGCAGTAAATATATACGAAGATGTTATTTTTTCATTAGCTTAACCTATACTGTTTGATTTGTCCTATTTTAATGAACTGGGAATTTTAAACTGAGAATCATGAGACTAAAAAGAATATCTAATTTATCACATGATAATATAAGTTTTTAAAAAATCATTAATTTTGGGGCAATGATTGAAAAAACGTACCTAATAAGATTGAGAAACATTTAAAATTTTATGAATGACTAATTGCAACTGAAAGCTTTTTAAGAAGAGATCCATTATGCTAATACATGCAATATCAAATTTGAACATTTCCTTTGTGCATGAATTGTGAGCTTTTAGAGCTTTCAAAAACTGTAAAACATCATTAAATAAAACAACCCCTATTACCTGAAAACTACCATTGATATAAATTATGCTCTCAGTCTGAATATGAGCATAGCAGAACTAAGACATCGAAAAAAAATTCAAATTTAAAATAATCAACCCGAAACACCTTTTTACAACATTAGTAGATATACCCATCCCCAAAGTAATGATCAACAACGAATCAATTCTGGTCATTGAGGGTTTTTATTTATGAAAATTATTATAAATAATTAAGCAGCAGAGTTACGAACAATAAACAATGTTAAAATTTAAGAATTTTGAATTAGATTAAAATCAAATTCAAAATCCTACTTAACGTTCAATATTCAAGTTAATGTATAGAATTCCTATAAATGAAAGAAGAATCCAATGACCACTTCGAAATTTTTAACACTAAGAGTGTGAATTTGAATAATTTCAGAATAATAAAAATTCAGAATTTTATGTGTATGTTTTATTTCAAAAACTCCATATACTGAGCATTTTAGCAGGTAGTTTAAATATTCATCTACTGGAACAATATTTTAACCAAAAGGAATTAATTTTCATCAGAAAATAGTAGGATTTCGAGCTGAAGAGATGAATTTTCAACTAAAATGATGAATCTTCAGCCAAAAAATGAACTTTCAACAAAAGAGTGCAGCTTTCAATCAAGTACTTGAATTTTCAAGAATAAAAAATTGTAACAAAGGAGCTTAACTTTCTACAAAGTAGTTGACTTTTTAAACAAATAGTTAAATTTTTACTAAAGAGTTGAATTTTCATATCGGAAAATCAAATTTCAACAACAAATAAAGTAGTCCAATTTTTTAGTCTAAAATCTTTAACCAAAAAGATGAAGGTTCACCTAAAATGATGCATCTTTAACCGAAAAAATTAGTGTTTAAACAAAGAGTTTAACTTTCAATTGAGTAGTTGAATCATCAACCAAGAAGAAGAATTTCCAACCAAGAAAATCGATTTTCTGCCAAAAAAGACAAATTTTCAACAAATTACATGAATTTTTCATCAACAAATGAATTCCTAAGAAAAATGTAACAGTTATTATTTCATCAAGAAAAGATTTTAATTTAAGTTTAAGTAAGTTGAATTCAACTCAAAAAATTAACAAATTTTTTAACCAAAGAGGCACATTTGTTACTAAAATGATGAATCTTCAACATACAAGATTAATTTCCAACAAAAGAATTCAACTTTCAGCACAGTTGTTGGTTTCAAACAAAAATATTAATTGTTTACCAAATAAAGAAGAATTTTCAACAAAATACAGAAAGTTTGAGCCAAATAGTTGAAGTGTCAGTTTAAAAAAATGCCAAAGAAAAAAATGAATTTTGAAAAAAGCAGTTCAACATTCAACAAAGAAGTTAATTTTTAATTTTAAAGAATAAATCAAACAGAATAGTCAAGTTTTCAGTTAAAATATATCAGAAAACATACATTTATGTGACAAACATTCCACAAAACGTGGCAGAGACCTTGTTGAATGGTTCAACAGAGAAGACATTAAAAGTCTGTTTGTTCTTTTTTTAAAAAAATAAAAAACATTGAAAGTATGATGTTGGATTATGCCACACGTGGTGAGTTACATTTCGTCAATGACAAAAATAATCTGCTTATTTAAAAAAATTGTATGTGAATTTAAAAAAAATGTGTCATTGATATTTAATTTACTGAAATTTTCTCGTTGCAATTGAAAGGAACTTTTGTAAATCATATAAAACGTACTCAAATATAAGATTTTATATAAATTCTATAAAAATATGTATCTTGTCACTTTTCCGCAAAATGAGCCGCATTTACCGATAACAAATAAATTATTTCTCCTTACCGGAAGGCTGCATATTTAGACATCATTTTATCTAAAGCAGAAACTTACCTGGAACAAATATAACATACATTCTATTAAATCATATAAGATTTCTAAGAACTAAATTTTCAACAAAATATTTGAATTTGTAACCACATACTTTTATCAAGCTAAAAAGATGAATTTTCAACGAAATGGTAGAATTTTTAATTAAATGACATTGAAGTTGAAACAAAAACGGTTGCAATTTGAATCAAATAGTTAGGTTTTCAAGAGAAAAATCGACGGATGTGTGAAATTACAAAATGAGAAGAATACTCGGGAAAATATAATTCTGAACAGCTTCAACCTTTTATAGAGGTCACCGGGTATGATATACATTATACACTCAATTTCACAAACGAAAACTTCGGAAATTTTAACTGTGGCAAATATTTAGGCCTAATCCACAGAGATGAATTATTAGTTAAAATCATGGATCTCTGAAAAAAAAGAATTTCTCACAAAGTTGTTTAACTTTTAACCAGGTAGTTGAATTTTTAATAAAAAAGATGAATTCTCAAAGAAAAATCTAATAGTTGATATTTCGACTAGAAAAGATTTAAATTTCAAATAAGAAATAGTTGTTGGGGCATTGATGAAAGCTTAAAGCTTCGAGAACCATAACATGCTGACTCTTTATGGTAATTACCAGTAACATGAAACATTTTCATCTGACTTCAGATCACAAACATAGTATTTTAGGTTTACATTTTTTCATTTAATTGTCTAGAGGAGTGTTGTTTACTTTAACAACTTCATAATTGATCATTAATTTCCGTCGGAGACCCACTGGACTTCCATCGATTTCTTCTTGGCTCAACGGGATAACATTCCGACTATCCATGTTGATTTTCACACGTGTCACACCGCGACTACAACGTTCATAAATTCCAGCAAGCACATTTGCAGACTGCAATATTGCAAATACGTCACCATTGGATGTTGATAATACAAGTTGTTCCGGAGATGGCACAGGCCCATACCTATTTTTTCCTGTTCTTATTTGAAGTGATTTCTCGGCAGGAAAAGTGTATCGTCGTAGTTCGAATATCAAGTGCGGATTCTCACGGGAAATGAGCCGAATAAATTGAAGTTCTTCAAGCGTAAATCCATATCCGTCAAGACAAGGAAGCCTTTCAGGTGCAGCTATGGGCATGGAAGAGGAAATACGCCTGGCAGGAGACCTGGACCTGACTCGAGGAGGAGAGTCGCGAGGTGAACGATTCAGGTCAATCTCAGGTCGAAGATTTCTTTCAGACGTAGAAGAAGGTCCGTCACGAGACACACCAAGAACACTGTCATCATCAGGTGAAAATTTGGACGGTGAACTTAATTCTGCAATAAGAAATTCTTTAATTATTGTAAGTCTTACGTTATTGTACCAATAAGCAGCATTATTATAGAACTGAGAGAGAGAGGAGAGAGAATGGCTCAAAATTACAGATGTAACCGTTCTAGCCAAGAGGGCGTGATTTGACGTACAGGGTGGACTCACCATCTACTTAAAACCTGGATTAATTTGCGCAGCTGCTGTTAGGCACTTGAGGTCCTAAGGTACCTTTTTTAGAAGTTCATTTACAAGACAGATTAACTGCCTTTCAGAATCAGGATAATTTGTATTTGGTAACGGATTTGTTGCGAAGAATGACGGAAACTTTTGCGCAACGAGAAACAACATGGCGGCTCCACGTTTAAATGTAAGTGGGCCGGGAGTAAAAATAGATTTAGATGTGCCAAAATTTGAAGACAAGTATAAAAATAATCCTATCGAGTTCCTGGAAGATTTGAAACAACATCTCCGAATAAAAAACATACTGTTAGAGTGTGAACCAATGATTATAAAATCCACGTTAAAAGGTAAAACTCGGTCGTAGTACCTAGCAATTGTAAATGGTTTTGCGGATTACGAATATTATAGACCATTCATGAAGAATTTTAGAAAAGCGAAAAAGTTTCATATGTTGACAATTGTAAAAACTAATCTACTGTCATTTTACATAGGTCTGAGTTCATCCAAAAATTTGTAAGGCTGTTGAAAGTTAGGTGGAGAACCTAAAAAGACAAGGAAAGAAATACAGAATCAGCCAGAAAGGACGGAATTCCAGAGATGAATAGGTAGACCTTGCAGAACGGATACTAGAATTTTCATCAAAATTACTAATAATAGCTGAAATTCTTCAGATGATTTGATATGAAATTGCTCATATTGCGATGAAAACCGAAATTTAAATTATAAATATTATATTTACCAATAGGATTAGGGCAAATAACTAAGATGAAACACACAATAGCAAGTAACATCCACATTTTTTTAAATACGAAAAATACACTTTTGAATATTTAAATAAAAATTTAACTAATGAACATTGACGAAAATGTTTCACTTTATATACGTATAGTCGCTATCTCATTTGTACATATAGCTTATTAAGATTTATGACAATTTGTACAATTATGAGAAAAAAATTAATTACAACGCAATAAATAAATCAGTATTATTTAAAAAACATGACAACATATTATCTTTTGCTTTCGATATACAATCCAAACGAATTTGGAACACTCATTACAATTCAAAGACTTTACGAAGAATTCAAAATGTTTCAACAAAATAAAAAATTTGAAAAGAAGAGTCTAAAGAAAATAATGGAAGTCTACAAATTGTAAGTCAAAAAATTTTCCATCCATCTCCGCACCCAATATCCTATTTTCCTTTTCATCTCACTTTTATTTATTTCTTTTGAATTCTTTCACTTTTTAAGAATTTTTTTAATTCCTTTTGGATTCCTCTGAATTCTCAGTACATTTTGGATTTTGTTTAAATTCTTAGAATTCTTTTCTCTTCTTTGAGCTCTTTTGAATTATTTTTAATACTTACACATACTTTAAACTGTTCAAAGAGATGAGAAAGGTTATAAAATTGGCAATCGCGGCAAATATAAGTACAATAAAAGAACCCGATTGTGCAAAATTTTTATCTTTATTGAAACCAAAAGAAGTAATGTCATATTGTGAAACTTGTCAACAAGCTATGTCACCTTCATTAATAGAACGTTTTTACAAGTTGCGACTTTAAAATAGGAACACTAGAATTATTTAGACACTTAATCTGTTTCACCTTAGTTTATTTACTTCAAAAATAATGAGTTTGATAAAATACAATGGCACTTATCTGACAAATGTCACGTCCAACATTTTAATTTGCAACCAATAAAAAAAAGTTCAGCATTTGATTAGTATCTGAAATCTGTATAGTAATAATCACTGTATTCCCAAATTCGCTGTAGTAATACAAATTTGGAAATTTTCTACTACTTCATTAGTGAATTGCTAAAATATTACTATTTTGTCATTCAAACACTCAATTACTGTTAAACTATTGACTTTTCCCTACTGTAACATTTTTATTTCAGGATATTTTTCCTCAGCCATCATTCACATAAAAGGATAAGTATATTAATGAGATCATGTAATGGCAGGTACTTAAAAAGCACCAAAGGACCTAGTGGAATAAGCATGTAAAATCTGCCCAGGTAGATATTGGTTTAAAATACATGCCATAAGTTCACATCAATGTGATATGAAATTTCCCATATTTAGAATGAATATTCCCTAGAATATCCTCTAAAACATGTATTTTTGTTGAATTTTGTCAAGCGGTGAAATACGGTGAAAAAATAAATAAAAATCACTCATGTGATGCTGCGCTGCGGAATGGTGGTCACCTTTGGTCAGCCAATACTTTCGCACGTAACTTCGCCATACACCCTTCAATTCATATAGTTTCTAGAATTCATTTCGATATCAGAACCCCTTTTACGGTCTGCTCGAAGTATTGTTTCGTCGGTAAGGTATTCTCTGACTTTCATCTGTTTTTATGGCAATGCTCATTCGTGCAGTACTTCATACTCTGCGCCCTTCATTTGTCTCCACCCTTAGTTCTTCCTTCCTTCTACTGGTGGTGGTGTTGGGGTTTTTTATACAGGAAGTTAGAATACATTTATGCATGGAGTTTGAAGTTTACCGAAGTCGTACCCACTGATCTCTTGGTTCCCGGAAGATAGTCAGTCCTTTTGCAGTGCAGAGGTAGCACTAAGACGTGATAGTGCACTCCATAGTTCTACGCCATCCTTTGCCACACCACCAGAAACTCGTAGTCTAATCAGGACCATCGCTCTTCACTGCCAAGTGTCCTAAACCCTGCGAACAACCAGCCAACAACCAGTTCCTAATTCAGTACCGCGAAGGAGTTGCTGACTTTTACTTCGCCAGTTCGGTTCTCGCCAAAGAGCCTCTTAAGAGCGTCATTCAACCCTTTCTCTTCCGTCGTCTCGTTATGTTCAAGGATCTCTACCTTGTTTCGGGGGACTAGCTCGTCCACGTCCACGCTATTCCTGGTTTTTATCACACCCTTGATTGTTACACCAAGACTTTCAGGTATAATCATACACTTTCAGTATTTGAGGAGATTGTATTGCTGGAACCCTGAGGCGTTTTTATGGCAACCGCTTTGGAGCGCGCCCGCCTCAGACTTTCCTTCTTTGTTGGTTTTCTTGCAGGTTTCTCTATATTCTCTTTGCTCCTCTTGTCGAATGGCCTTGGTTTGGTTCATGGTCTCGAGTTATCGGCTCCGTCGTCGTTGGTTTGAACGCTGCGCTAAGAAGGGCTCACGGTAGGCCAGGGCTCATCAGAAACCAATCTTTGACTGCCCTAACAGTCAGTGGCAGTCAAGGGACTAGGTCAAACAGGTCCCAATAAAATTTTCTCGAACTTTTCCTTTGACTGGTCCCTAATCCTTCGCGGTAAATTAAAGTTTGAAATTAAGGTTTGATCAGACCCTTCGGTGTAAAGTGAACAATGAGCCGTAACGAGCCGTGACTGTAGCAACCGTAACCCTTCCCAGGATTCCTGGAAACCGAAGAAGAAAATGAGAGAAATACTTTCTGGCAGTCAAACACTTGTCGTGTCAGTCAGCACCTGCTGAAAGTAGTGAGATCTGCTGTCGGCTCTCCTCCTCTTCCGGATAAGCGGTGCAGGAGTTGCCTTAGCATGTATTATCGCCTGACTGCTATTTTTGGCCAAGTGCGCAGCTCTTGTTGCCGACTTTTTGATGCGGTTGGTCGCTTATTCTCCCTCATCTTCCGCGTGAATGTCTCGACAACGGAATACTTGATGGTCTGATCGAATATTCTCCTGGTCACATTTTTCCATTTATGTTTGTCTAGCACAACTAGATAGATAAACGTACGATCCTCCCTCGCAGAGGCCCATATGCAGGGGTAAGGTCTCGGTACTCTAGGAGGCGAACTGATATACTAGATGCACCGTATAGAAGATGACTCATTGGTGTCACGAAGCCTTAAGCAGATCAGGGTGTCCAGCGTGTGGGAAAAGCGTGAAACGCGGGAATTGTACGGAAATTTTATTTATGCGCGAAATGTACGGGATTTTTCATTTTGAAGCGGGAATTTTGTATGTACCTTAATGATTTAATTATATAGACGTAGTGGGACTCCGATGAGGTTTCGAAGTCGAAAGTCAAAGAAACCTCTCTTTCTATCTCCACACGTTAGAAAAAGAGGTTCGTGTGACTTTCCACACGGTATCGGAGTCCCACTGCTAGGCTTGTCCTGCCCTCTCGTGGCTGAATTTTCTTGCGATGTTCACTCCACATAGAACAATAGCAAATTTGCAAATGGCCGGACTGTGATAATTATCGACATATAGAAATGGACCGATAATGTTGCGGGGAGTACTGAAATGGGCTTTAGAAAGAGAAATAACATTTGAGGGGTAGATCTGCCTTTCTCTATTCCAGAACTGTGTCAAGTGAATCGGATACCCCGCGCATTGCCTAAATATTTTCTATGGTTAATTTTGTTTGTAAACAATTATAAATAATATATTATACATATGTAGTTATTATAGATTGAATTTTTAAAAACATTCAAGAAATATATCATGTTTCAATTGACTTATTAAAAGAACAATTAAAAATATTTCTATAAAATGAGAATAAAATTTGTATTACATAGGTACAATACTTTCATATTTCAAAAACTTTAGTTACGTATGAAAGCATATCCTTGCATAAACATCTTTACAACGCCCACAAACTGCACAGGCTACCACAATTTTCAATATTTATTTACATTATATTATATAATTCAATCAACTTTGAAAGGCAGAGTATAAACAACACATGAGTGGGGCATTCACGATACAAAGCACGATCCTGTGCTTCATGAAGCTCCACCCATCGAAAATGCTCTCGACCAATTAGCTTTATCGTGAAATAGACAGGTCTATCCCTCAAATGTTTTTTCTCGCTCTAAAGCCCATTTCAGTGCTTCCCACAGGGTTATCGGTACATTTCTATATGTCGATGGTGATGATAAGTTGTTCATTCACATTTTTACAAGATCCTGCTTAATTCAGGTAAGTAAATTTATATAAACGTTCTACAAACTATTTAACGTGGTAGCAAAGAGAAATAATTGACTGCGGAAATATGCGAAATTGTGACTTCCGTTTTGTTAAGATGTAATTGTATAGGCGTGAAAAGATAAACTTATTATTGTATTTTACGCACCACATGCCAAATAACATAAGCCTTAAGAAGTCATGATAATCGAACTGTCTCGAAATATTTATGATTGCCCAGCCCTATACAACTTTAACATGCAGCTAAACGGGAATTTTTATTCAAAACAATAATATTTATATAATATTTTATAGAATGTAAGCCTAAAATGTTTACAAAAGTGCAAAAATGTAAAGCGGTGGATTCGAGTAAGAATGTGATAATTTAGTGTGTGAAAAAAAAAAATAAATATGGTAAAGTGCATCGCTCCAAACTGTCAATCCGGCTACCATTCGAGTCTTTAGAACGGCGAAAAAAATCATTTTTTTTACAGTGCCTCAAAATTTAGTTGCTGAATATCAGAGAGCAATAGAAAGAGAAGGTTTTATAGTAACAGCTGGCCAGTTTGTTTTCGAGAAACATTTTCTTCCCGATGACATTGTCTGAAAAAGGGAAGTGAAGGATCCTATTGGAAATGTTATAGCATCGGTATGTATAAATAATAATTGATATATTTATAATACTTCGCTCGAATAAAATTAAAAAAATTAATGAAGATGTACAATTTTCGATTTCAATTGCTTTGATTGCAATGACCGAATTTTAACCTAAAAATATCTGTCGTTCTCCACTGTGGCTGTTCCTCATCTGATGATTACATTTATTCTTCACTTAAATTCCTTTTCGTTCGGGATATTTTTTTGGTTTAAAAAATAAGTGAACAATTAAAAAGAAAGATGAATAAAATTTTTATATCTGGTTTATTGATCTTTTATTGTTGTAGAAAATCATTATAGGCCTATAATGATTCTCCAATAATTAATTTCCTATAATTTTTTGCGCGATTACAGGAATAATGATTGGAATAATTATACGAAGAATTATGGGAAAATAATTATAGAAATTAATAATATTAAAATAATTATTGCACAAAGTAGAATAAAGTATAAATTAATCATTTATATTGAACTGCTTACACAAAAGAACATAAAAATTGACATATTTAAAGAAGCTTTGTTTAACAAATTGGGTATAATGAAAGTTAAAACCTATGAGTATCTCATACTTTTTGCAATTATTATTTCATTATTTTAATATTACTAATTTCCATAATTATTTTCCTATAATTAATCGAATAATTATTCTTATGATTAGTCCTATAATCGTGAAAAATTACAGGAAATTCATTATAGGAAAATAGTTATAGGCCTATAATGATTTTTCTCCTATGTTTAATTTCCTATAATTTTTTGCGCGATTACAGGAATAATTATTGGAATAATTATAGGAAGAATTGTGGGAAAATAATTATAGAAATTAATGATATTGAAATAATTATTGCAAAAAGTAGAATAAAGTATAAATTAATCATTTATTTTGAACTGCTTACACAAAAGAACATGAAAATTGACATATTTAGAGAAGCTTTCTTTAACAATGTGGGTATAATGAAACTTAAAATCTATGAGTATCTTATACTTTTTGCAATTATTATTTCATTATTTTAATATTACTAATTTCCATAATTATTTTTCTATAATTTTTTCTACAATTGAACGAATAATTATTTTTATAATTAGTCCTATAATCGTGAAAAAATTACAGGAAATTCATTATAGGAAAATAATTATAGGCCTATAATGATTTTGCTATACTACTTGTACGGCCAACGGCCATACCACGCTGAAAAAAACAGTTCTCGTTAGATTACTGAAGTTGTTAAGCAGTGTTGGGCGCGGTTAGTACTACACTACCCGAATCGGGTAGTGTCACGCCTACCATGAAAGGGAAATGGCTTAATGGTCTACATACTTGTTCCTAGGGGATAGCCGGAAGGTCTGTATGTTAGTACTTTTTACGTATTTATTATGATTCTACAATTCCAAAATTCTTTCTAAATAACCCTTAGCCTCGGTTGCGAATTTTTCAGTAGAATATTTTCTGTCAAACAATTATTTTTTAATTTTCAACTGTAAAATTCTATTTAAGAAGCATAAAAAGCGCATTTTCAAGCTAAGTAGTAAAATCTAATTTTAAATAAATAGTATAGAACTAAATTTATTTTGAATGTGATATTTTTTATTTCTACTTATTGCAGGAAAACTATTTGATACCACGGTTGAAAAAAGGCGCGATACCAACTCAGTTTCCTAACTGCCCAGCATACCTCTCTAAAAATTCGAAGAGGCGCAAATCACCTAAAAAAAGGCAACAGGAACAGACCGTAAAGAGGCAAAAAGGAAGAAAACTCCTAGAACATGCTCCTGATGATGTACTGCCTCCATCAGGCATGGATGTGTCTCTTCCTGATGCGTCTTCAACTGGAATGTCTCTTGATCTCCCCTCTGGTGTCTCTGGGTCTTCTCAGTCTTGTCAATTATCTTCCGTGTTGCTTCCTGAAGTGTCTCCTGTTCTTCTCTCTCATGAGATTAGTAATAATAATCCTACAGGTCCTGCAGTCTCTGATGCGCCTCCTGTTTCTCCCTTTATTGAGGTTTCTGACGATCCAACGGCTAAAGACAGTAACCAAAATGAACTGGATAGAATTGCCTTATTTGAATGATTATTTTCAAATAAGGAAGCATTCAACGTTCCTACTGCATGGTCCTGAACAGACGTTATCGACGGGAATTTGCAAGCTATCATGTTTGCTCAGTGGACAGGACTAATCAAGGGTGGAAGTTTTAATACGGAGTCTTCAAAAAAGATTGTCTTGCACAAAGACATGACTGTTCATGCCTTTGTCTTAGGTATCCCAGTAAAAATAGAGAAGCTGGGATTCACAAGTGAGTTCGCATCATGTCCAGAACAAATCGAAAGGATAATTCAAACTTTTCACAAACGTAAAGTTTGTGAAGGATCTGCGACTCCGAACTCTGTGAGAAATTCTGAAGGCTCTGTTACTGTTCGTGATACTTCAGGACACTTACGCCATCAGAATTGCACCTTGCTTTCAGAATTCGATAGTCTTCAGCACCAGAAATATTGCTTACCTTGCAAGAAAGCGAAAGCAACATTGGTAAATAAGACTGTGAGACTGCAAAAACAAAAAGATTTTCAGCGATTAAAATTTACACATTGTCCCGATAAAATGAAGTTTCACCTCATGAGAGAAAAATTAAAAAAGTTACAAAGAGAATGGACTACAATGAAAGGACAAGAAAGTTTTCAAGAAAGCAGATGATTGATGCGAGGAAAAAAATGGCTTCTGTGAACACGGTCTCTTTAGAGGCAGAACTTGCTACGAAAAATATTTGTCCAAATGAAAAACTGGTTATCACGGAAATTTTGGAGGCATCACAGATAAAAGCAGAAAAGGACATCGATACTCTGATGAGTGGATCGTCTTGTGTCTTATCTTTCACATGAAATCACCTGCATCATACCGTCTTTTGAGGGAAACGAATGTCTTGCCCCTGCCTTGTACGAGTACAATTGAAAGGTAATAAAATTATAACTAAATATGTAAATAATTTCTTATTCACTGCTATTGTTATTACTGGAAGAAACAACATTTTAAATACATGTGTTTTTTATTCAATTCAGGTACCTTTCTCTACTAGATACATCATGCGGATTTCATCAGCCGATGTTCGATTTACTCGAAGAAAAACTAAAATCCATGCCAGAGATGAAACGACATTTTATAATTTCTGTGGATGTAATAAAGACTCGAAAAAATGTTACCCTAAATACAAAGAAAATGGAATTAAGTGGACTGACGGACTATGGTGACGGTGCTTTAACCTCTAATGGATGATTACACCCAACCAACTGCAGTTTTCACTTCAAAAGGACTAACTGGTGGAATAATGTTGGCCAAATTAATTATCCAGGCTATAGTCCTATTAGAAAAAGCTGGCGCGAAAATCCATGGCGTGGTAAGCGATGGAGCTACAACTAACAGAAAGTTCTGGTCAGAATTAGGAGTCAGTGGAAAGCTCGGGCAATTAAAAAGTTCGTTTCCTCATCCCACCGTACCTGAACGAGAAGTTTACGTTTTTTCTGAACCACCTCATTTGATAAAATGCATCAGAAATCGCTCATACGAAAAACAAGAATTGAAGGTGCGTATGTTAATAACGTCTAATAATCTCTGATTTTCAGGATATATGACTTTAATTCTAAAATTTGATTTTTGCTATTTTTTCAGGTTCACACGGATGAGGATCCTATTAAGTGGAGTTACTTTTCTGATTTGTTCAAAATAGATCGAAGTAACCCCAATGGGAGATTATGTCCCAATATCACGTACGATTACATTAATCCAAATAATTTATTAAAAATAACTACGTTTTTCCCCCAAAGGGTAAAAAACGATTATTTCTGGTCATGCCGAGGCCTGACCTTTGAGATTACCCTTTCCTCTGCCCTCGCGAGATAGACGTGTGTTTTGCTCTCTTTCACCCCTTTTAATTCTTTTACTTGGCCCTTAACTCTTTTGAAACCCCTCCTGAAGTTGTCTCCAATTTTTTTCGACTGTGGTGGCTAGATCCGCACGTAGTGCGAGCTTCAGTGCATTTGAGCCGGCAAGGAATCAAATCAGGTCAGGTCTCGGCAAGACCAGAAATAATTGTTTTTCCCCCTTTGGGGGAAAAACGTAGTTATTTCATGTCTGTGCCTTCGGCCTGACCTTTGAGAAATGTTTGTACTCTGCCGGCACAGTGAAAAAAGTGCACTGTGACTTCTAAAATAAAATCGATGTAGGAAAACTGCTTAGATGAAACAATAAGATAGAAAATATCATGTCATGAAATTTATTAATGTCTGACAAATATTCAGAAAGGAAACAAACGTATAAGGAATAGAACGTTCAACAATAAGCACACGATATATAAAATGAGTGTTCTCTTTGATAAATAGTATTAATATAAAAACTCTTACAAGTTTTTAAAGAGGATCGAAAGAAGCCTGAACTATATTTTCCTCTCGTGATGAAGAAACTGGTCTCTCCACTTCCCTGAAATAATGCTTGAAAAAAGTATTCTGGCCTTTCCAGTTTCCTTTCTTCAAAATGTCGGCTATTGGTAAACCATTCCGAAAACGTGATGAAGAAACAGCTGAGCGGATTCTCCCAGCAGAGGTATTTATACCAGCTTCTCTTAGAGCTGTTTGCACCCAACCTGCAATTACTGATATTGAAGCAGGGCCTACTTTTCCTCTAGTGGTGATAAACAAATTATTCAGCTCTGCTCTTGCACTTCTTATAAATTTCGAAATTTGGATCCAACGTCTCAACCACCATGTTGGATCCATTTTTTGTTCTTTATTTTCAGAGAGACCCCATCCTGATTGTCTATGTGAAATACTGTCTGTCTTTGAACCAAACACTGGCCATAAAACTGGACGATTTCCAGAATCTTGAAAATTTTCTGAATTGATCCTTAACAGTGTGAGATCATGCACCCTTCGGCCCGATGATAAGAGAAGCAGCAATGCTACATGTCTGGATACTTGACATAAACTTTCGGGATTTACAACTGTCTGCCTCATCCACCCAATCAATACGTTGACATCCCATATCATAGATTTTGTCTGCGGAGGATGAGATGAACCTATGGCTTTCAACATATGTTTCACTGTCGGATGAAAACTTATTTCTTCCCCTCTTGTTGGATTTGCAAATGTCGCTATAACCGATTTATGCATCAAAATCGTGCTATAGGCAAATTTCTTTTCCCTATGTACGAATCCAAAATATTGTGCAACCTTTTGCGGGGATGGATTATTTATTGAAACTCCATTTTTTGTAGCCCAAGAAGACCAGGATTTCCAGGGCGCAGAGTAAGTTCTTTTTGTTGATTCTCGCCATGATGACTCTAGTAAAGCTATATCTTCTTCATTCCATCCTTTTGTCTGTACAATCCACCCCGTACCTTCCAAGCCTCCAAATGTAGGTCCGACACCTGTGGTGGAGGAGAGTTGGTTTCCATGTCTATAAGATTCTGTGTAAGGTTGTGAATTTCCCAAGGAGGTCCCAGTGATCGATTCTTCAGATCTGCTCTCCAGAAGACTTTCTCCCATCTCGGAACAATCACAATGAAAATCCCCTGGGCTAGGTTCAGATGTTGTAGAACTCTCGGAATTAGAGAGGGAGGTGGAAATATCCACGCTAGGCTGTACTTCCACACTTGACTGAAGGCGTTCACAAATGTTGAGTTCTGGTCCCTGATTCGAGATGCATAAGTTGGAACGACTGCTGATTGTGCGGTTGCCATCAAGTCTATTTGTGGAACTCCCCATTTTTTGAAAAGCCGGTCTGTTACTCTCGTCGACAAATGTCAATCCGTTAGAGAATCCAGTCTGGATAATCGGTCTGCTACCACATTGTAAACTCCTGGTATAAAGTGAGCCTCCAGTTGAAGATCTAGTATTGAAGTCAGAGTTAACAGTTTCTCTGTTAACTGTAACAGAGGTTGTGACTTCGTGCCTCCCTGCCTCCGGATATAAGCTATCACTGTCTTGTTGTCTGATTGGAGAGATAAGGCTTCTCCCAGCAGAATACGAGCATTTTTGACAATTGCTATGTACACTGCCCACATTTCCTTTTTGTTTATATGCCAGTTTTTCTGATCCAAACTCCACTGGCCCTTCATCAGCTTGTCTCCCAACTGGGCTCCCAAACCTATGTTCGATGCATCTGTTGTTAAATGCATAGTAGGAATTTTTGGAAATATTTTTGATCTTTTGGTCAAATTGTTCAGCCACCAATGCAAGTCTGGTTTCATCTGATCTGGAATCGTGAAGAGTTGATTCGGAAAAATTTCCGGAAGCGAATGAGCAGCTCGTTGCATTCTTCTGCAAAATAATTTCCCCAGAGGAATTACGAAGGAAGCAAACTCCAGCCTTCCGAGAAGAGATTTCGCCTGATGCCAGCTCCATCTTTGCCGAACCATAACTTTCTCCACACACAGCCTTATCGTCTCCGTCTTCTTTTCTTAAAGGAATCTTTGATCCGTCCAGGGATTCCATATGATACCCAGATACTCTAGTTGTTTTGTAGTTTCCAAAACTGACTTTTGAAAATTTACTTTCCATCTTAGAAGTGTGAGAAACGTTACTGTCTCCTTGAGCTGAAGTCTCAGGAGATGTAGATCCTGGTTCGCGAAAAGAAAATCGTCGAGGTATACCACTACTCTCATTCCCTTTTCCCTCAGCTGACTGGCTACCCAGTTTGATATTCTTGATAAAGCTAGGGGTGCGCTGGAAAGACCAAAGGGCAAGGCTGTCATGCAGTATGTTTCTCCCCGATAGCTCATGGCCAGATAACGTCTGTGTGATTTCTTTATTGGCACATGCAAATAAGCCTGTGACAGGTCTATCTTTTCTAAATAATCGTTCATCTGAAGAAAACTTGGGATTCGCGCGTGACTTATCAACCGAAATTTTTGTGAATGAAGGTATTGGTTTAGACGCTTGAGGTTGAAAATAGGTCTCCACGAACCGTCTGATTTGGGTGTCAAAAACATGGTAGACAGGAACCCGGACTGAGCATCTAGTTTCTTCAAAACTCCCGTATTGAGAAACGCCGTTAGTTCTTTGTCCATGTCGTAAGAGGGTTTTGTCTCCATTCGCATGCAGAAATTTGTGGACAATTGTATCGTGTGAGGTTTTTTCATGAATGGTGTGGAGTATCCTTTTATTACACTCATGATGGAATCTGGAGCTCCGAGTTTGATCCACCTTTCGACATAATGTTGCAATTGACCCCCTTGGAATTGCATTTGACCGTGTGAGTCAGAAGCGAGCAGTTCTGGATGTTTTGCTCTCTGATGGCTTAAATCCACTTCAAGGCTTTTCTGATCTCTTTTACTCATTCCTAATGGATCTTCTTGCTCCTGAGTTGGAGGAACCTCCTCGAGATCCTCTCTGGTTCGGAGTGTTCTAAGATCGAAACTTTTTCTTTCCTTTTGACTTAGCTTTTTTTTAAATCATGCGGGATCTTTGATCCTGATGGTTTCGAGGTTGGAAAAAATTTATAAAAACCACCATTATCTTTGAGCAAATCATTCAATTTTTTTTCTTCGAAAAGATGTGTCGAGGAGGGTGGAACATTCGTAAGAAGGGAGGCCATGTGACTACTCTTTGGTTCATAAATTTTTCTTCTCATATCAATGAGAAATTGAAATATCAATATTAAATCGTCACCAATGGCTGGGTGCCTTTTACCTAAGGTAGAAAGAGCCTCCTGAAATTCTTTTCGTTGTCGCAGTAAGCCATGTGAAATGGTACCCAGCGAAAAGTCAAAGTTAGTTAGCAGGTCTGAGAAAGGTGTAGAACCTGCTAATCCAGTCAGTTGTATGTTAACTGATAAGGCTGAAAATACAGGAGCAGCCTGCAATCTCTTTTGAGCTTCCACATAACGGATCTTATTCCACGATTCATTACCAAAACGTTGACAATTAATGCCCTGATTTGCTAACTCTTCCGATGCTTGTGGAATTGTTGGCTCCAACTCCTTAGTTGAAGGTAAAAAATTTATAATCTCTTTGTTAACGTTATGTGAAAGATATGAATCATGTTCCTGGAAGCTGGAAGTTTGACAAGAAGATGACCCATTTGTTGGATCGTGATTATTAAAATCATTATCAGATGAAAAGCTCTCTTCATCAGAAAATTCTGAAGAAAAAGAATTGTCCTGCTCAACTTCCACATTAGGAGATACTGTTTCTAACAATCTAGTCAGCTGGTTCTCTATTCGGTCTGATTTCTCTTCTAAAGCAACTAACCTCAAATGTTTAGAAGGTGTTCGTTCATCAGATAGAGAATCTGTAGGAGAAAGACGCTTCCTACCACGATTTCCAATGTTTGGAGAATTTTTTTCAGGAACATAATCAGTTGCCAATTGACGAGAGGCCTCTTTTCTTGAAATAAGTGAAGGTTTTATATGCGCAACAGAATTTGAAAATAACTCGCCACGAGCAGTTAAGCCTCCCAGCTTTCTCGATAAAGAAGGAGGTTCTAATATCAGTGCCCTGAGGAAAGGACAATCTAGAAGGCTAGTTTCATGTTAGAAAAAGACTTCTCACTCACAGATTTTGCCTGAGGTTGAAAAGACCTTACAATTCCTACCGTTGGTAGAGCGAAACTGATTGCTTTGAGCATTTAAGAATCAGGAGCATCCCCCACCAAATCTTGCTTTGAAAAATCATGAACCTTCCAGGTTTTCCAATCCTCAGGTAAATTTTGGATTGCCAAATCTTTAAGCTTCTGCAAGGAGATGATGTCTGTTTCCTTTGCTGGCGGGCGCAGATATAATTCTGCCAGAGATACGGTGGGTGGATCCATCTATATGAAATGAATGTCAAAATTTTACAAGTGCATGAAGTTAGTATATTTTACGGTGACACATTTTAATTAACCATAAAAATTATGATAATTCTTTTTATAATGGCTGCACTGGGCGAGCCATAAGTAGTAGAACAGGAGAAAAACATCATTTATCTGTCCGGTCAGAAAACTTGTCATGGGCTGCCGAAGGGCGAACGCTATGAAAAAGCTGCGTAGAGCGAGCTTTCAGAAGTGTTATTCCCATATCTTGGGACAAAGATATGGGTATAGGTTGTCAACGGACGAACGCTATAACTTCCTCGATGTCATACAAAGTCAGGCCTTTTGTACCTAAAAAAAAAGTACCGAACAAAAAGAAAAAGAGAGATGCTTACCATTAGGTGAAAACCTTTTTGCAAAATTTCAAGTTAATAATAATTAATCTTCGAACGGTACACACCGTTTTGACACACGTCCATACGCTAAGGAAAACAAAAAGCGCACTGAAGCTCGTACTACGTGCGGATCTAGCCACCAAAATCGAAAAAAATTGGAGACAACTTCAGGAGGGGTTTCAAAAGAGTTAAGGGCCAGGTGAAAGAATTAAAAGGGTTGAAAGAGAGCAAATCACACGTCTATCTCGCGAGGGAAGAGGAAAGGGTAATCTCAAAGGTCAGGCCGAAGGCACATACATGAAATGAGAGTTTTCCTCGCACTGCAGGTACAATTTAATTTACTAGTGAAATTATAAGTGTTAATGGACACATTTAAAATAACTTAAAATGATGTGAGATTTTCAGTTTTGCTACTGCAACGGGTTTGCTGCACTACCTGAATTATAAAGACTTCCAGGAAAAACTGAAAGGTTGCAAATCGACAGCGGATTTCTGTTTGATAATTAATAGGATGTTTAATGCGATGAATCGATTGTCTCCAGAAACAGCACTCATATATCAGAGTGCAGACTTAATTGTAAGAACATCACAAATTTTTTAATAAAATAATTTTTAACTTTAAAGAAGTTTTTGATAAAAATTGTATAATATTTATAGGCCCTAAAAGAAACGCTTTCTTGACTTGATGAATGGGAGAAAAGAGTCAACAAGAGGAAGAACTCCAAACATTCTAACGAAATGAAACCGACGACAGTACAGACATTGGAGTAAGTGTGCATAAAATATGTCAAATATACAAAATTTATATATTATAAAATAGAAAAATTAAAGAATTAATTTCCCTCCCTATTAAAATGTTCCATATTGCTTACGTTATAGCCGGATGACTTTTTAACTGCGTCAACGAGTGAAGGACTACGAGTAACACTACAATCAATGATGGATTTGCAAAGTACCTTAATACTAGAGTACAAGCTTGAATATGTCCTAACTGGAAGAATTAACCAAGATCCATTGAAGGTATTCAAAACACATTTTTTTCAATCTAGTAGAAAAAACATAATTTACTGACAATTTCAACTGTATGTAGAAAACAAAAGCATTAATTTATTTCTTAGGATTTTTCTTCGTTTCATTTATTTTTTTCTTCATTTTTGTTTAGAAAATACAAACTTATATCGTCGGTTTTTTCTACGTATATTCTATTTTATTTACAAAAATAGAAGCTTATGTCGTCAGTTTTTCCTTCGCCATAATTCATTTAATTGAATCTAAAAAAAACAATCATGAATTTCGTAGGGGTTTCCTTCGTTTTCTTTTATTTTAGAAAATACAGTCTAATGTTTTTTCCTTCATTTTATTTTATTCTAGAAAATAAGATCTAATGTCGTCGGTTTTTCCTTTCTCTTATTTTATTTTAAAAAATACAATCTAATGTCGTCGATTTTTCCTTCGTTTTATTTTAGAAAATACAATTTAATATCGTCGGCTTTTCCTTCGTTTTATTTGAAAATATTTTATTTTAAAATTGCAAGGTAATGTCGTCGGTTTTTCCTTCATTTTCTTTTTAATTTAATGTTAGAAAATGCAAACTAATGTCGTCGGGTTTTCTTTCTTTTTATTTTTTCAATTCTGTTTCAGAAAATAAAAACTAATGTCGTCGGTTTTTCCTTTAATTATTATATAACTTTAGTTGCTTCGATGTATTTTATCTACTAAGAAATATGAAAAGATATTTTTTTACGATTTGTATACAAATAAACATCTTCAGTTTTTTTTCTCACTCTCTAGTGAAAGACTGAATCGTAATCTCATCGTAAAACACCAAATCGTAATCTGATCTTATCCATTCTGCACAATTGCATAATTAATTTTCAGTATTATTTATTTTCTGTTTGTTTAGCGTTTTTTTTCGTCAACGGCGATACCGCGCTGAAAACACCAGTTCCCGTTAGATCACTGAAGTTAAGCAGTGTTGGGCGCGGTTAGTCCTTGGATGGGTGACCGTTCGGGGAATACTGCGTGTTGTTGACCCGTCGTGGGTGTGGTGGACCCACACTGGTAGTATTTATCCACCTAGAAACACTACCCGAATCGGGTAGTGAGGCAATGAACTTTCGAGTTCGAAATGCTATCAATTTTTTTTTTTAGCGTTTTTTTGGGACCATTCGATATGCTGGAGGATCGAATGACCACCCTTGTACACCGAACTTTCTACAGTTATATAAAATATTAGCAACGATCAGCATTTTGAAACCGCCCAAGTCAGGCAATTGCTCCGTTTTTGACGCGAATCCACCGAAACCATTAATAACAATTTTGAAGCTAATGGAACTATTTCAAGCCAACAAGAAAACTGCTTTTGAAGAAATCAAAGACAAATTGCATGTTGTGATTAATAGTGAAGACACAGATTTTAGTGATTTCGTACGTACTGTAGAACATGACTATGCTAAATGTTTACATTTCTAGGTTTTTTTATATTTTCTCCATTGGATTTCATGTTGAAGTAGGTCCACGTGCGCGAAGCGCCGCCAAACGGCGAAATTTCGCACATATAAAATCAGAGCAATAAGGACCGGCCACCTTTTTTAGAGCCGGATAGGGCTGTGATTGTATAAAAACGCTGAAGGCTCAAGACATTCAGTCACATCAAGATTCGGAACGGGTTAATTTTTAGTAACTTAGTTACTTTTTTTATCCGCAGTTACTAAAAAGTTACTCATTTTATGAAAAAGTTATTTTTGGTTACATTTTTTGCCCGAAATGACGAAATGTATTAATTCATCAATTTCGTTATTTGTAAACTTGTGAAAAATATAAAAATTCAATTTTTTCAGTAAACTTGGCACCTTAGAGCCGGGAAATCCTAATAAAAATTGCAATTTAGCTGGAATTTCTAGTTTTTAATTAAAAAAAATTTTTTTGTTGAAATATCGAACTATGTATTATATTTTTCAATGAGAAGTTATCTGCTTTCGTTGAAATTCGGTTAAAAGTTGAACAATTTTTGTGAAAACTTTATTTTTTTTGTTGAAACTTCATCATTTCAGTTGAAAATTCATTTTTTTTTGGTAGAAAATTAATATTCTTGATTGGAAATCACACTTTTATCTAAAAATACATCATTTTATTTGCAAATTCATCTTTTTGGTTAGAAATGTACTTATTTTGTTGAATTCGTCTTTTTCGTTGAAGATTTCAGTTTTCGTAGAAAATTCAACTATTTGGTTGACAGGTAATTTTTTTCAAAAATCCATATTTACTGGTTGAAAATTCAACTGTTTTGTAAAAATTGGTCTTTTTGACTTGAAAACTCAACAATTTGGTTGAAAAATAACCTATTTTGTTCAAGAATCGTCTTTTTTAAATGAATTCTACTGTTTTTTATATTAAATTGAAATCTTTTTTGGTTATTATGTAATTTATTACGTGTTTCGTTGACAATTTTTTTATTTGGAAAAATTCAACCATTTTGTTAAAAGTTGAACTACTTTCTTAAACATACATTTTTTTGTTGAAGATTCATAGTTTTGATTTCAACTTTGTCTTCTTAGTTGAAAAATCTTTCTTTTTGGTTACTTTTTTGCCACATTATTGTTACTTCTTGGTTACTTTTTTGAGAGAAGTATGGTTACTATTTTAATATTTTTTGAAGCTTGAGCAGTTTCAAGCCCAGGTCACAATTTTATTTTCTAACCTAAAAATTGAGCGTAATGAAACATAATGGGATGAAAGTTTCTCCCGGGTGATCTGCAATGTTCACAAAACGTCGGCAAGATTAGCAGTTCTGCACATAATTGAAATCTGGAAAACCTGCTTGAAATTTATTTTAATCTTTATTTGGACAACTTCTTAACCCTAGAATGTATAATAATAGATAGTATAGAATGAATATTTGTACATGTATGCTCTTTTTGATGCCTCTACACAGCGTATACAATACCATAAATTTGAAGTATTTTATCGACTGTAATGTGCGATATGGAAAGTTATAAAATATACATTAATTACAAAGTCAAATAAGATAGCGAAAGCTGTAATGTATGAAACGTTTTGAAGAATATTCATTATAATTTAACTTTCTCTCGAAAGACTTCATAAGTTGGTTTCCATTATTTCAAGAGAATGGGAATCGCGATCGGCAGTTTGTGTTTCATCCTAGCAGCATACCTAAATCCTATTGGTAAATATAATATGTATAATACAAACTCCATCTCCAATTTCAGTATTATTACTTACTGTTTGAGATGATTCTAATTGAAATAACTCTTCTCCATAAATAAAGAATTTTACGCCGATCTCGCGAATACATGCTTTAGAAATAAAGAGCATTGAATAAAATACCTATCCTTCAAATTCATTCGTTACATTTTTTTAATACAAAAATTTTTTATGGGTGAGAAAGCGGATACTAAAGTGGAAACAGATAAGAAAACAAATATGGATTTGGAAAAGAATTATCATCAGTCATTGAATGTAAAGCGTTACTTGTAACAAGTTATTAGGAACGTTTCTTCTATAGTAACGGGGAAACTTTATTTATTTTAAAAAGGAACAGTAACGTTAAGGTGTTACAATTTTGGGCAGTGGAAATGCAAAGTAATGTATGTTCTGTTCAACGTTCTTTTTGCAGTATCAGCTTCACTACATAGAAAAGCTGCAGTTCATCCTTTTCCCTTACAACTAAATATTCACCATTTCGAAAAATGGACCTTTGATCTTTGGGTAAGTAGCCTTGCAAAAAACTTTGCATTGAAAATTATTGTTTTGAAGTCACAAGATGTTCTAGTAAATTATTCCATAATGTTTGAAGCACTTGATAACTTAATAAATAGAAAAGTCATTACTCCTATAATATATTAAATCATCGAAAATAATCTTGAATGTAGAAATTTGGATAAGAGCTATTATTTCTTGCAAAAGCTCTCAGATATAACAAACTATAGTCTCGCCACTTTGGTGCTGAAATACGTTTGAGTCCACGCTTACCTAGGATTCAGAAGTACTTCCACCACTATATCTATATATGGTCTATGGGAAATGGTGGCAAGAAGGAAAAGCTAATGCGAACCTATAATAATTTTTTAATCTGTTTTCCGCATCAGAAAGCAGAATTGAACGCATCCAAAATATTAACAATGTTTAAGCAGTGCATTTCAAAGTAATCTCATTACGGGAGTCTTGAAGCATGTTGAAGGTTCATGTCTAGAGCCGTAGCTTCAAGGGTACAACTGGGTGTGAGCCAGTTTCCTCTCTCAAGAGAATCACTGGGAAACCCAAAGTTATGCTCCAAGGCAAAGGAGTCATTGCCAAAGTGAAAAGATCAAAGCAAAGTCATACAAAAATAACAAATGCATGAGCCCTCAAATTCGTAAAAATTATTCTAAAATTATGCCCGTGGAGCGTCGTGTCATATGACGAAAAAAGAAGACACCAGTTCCCGTTAGATCACTGAAGTTAAGCAGTGTTGGGCGCGGTTAGTACTTGGATGGGTGACCGTTCGGGGAATACTGCGTGTTGTTGACCCGTCGGGGGTGTGGTGGACCCACACGGTAGTATTTATCCACCTAGAAACACTACCCGAATCGGGTAGTGAGGCAATGAACTTTCGAGTTCGAAATGCTAATCAATTTTTTTTTTTATGGGGCTCATTGTAATTTTTCCTCGTTACAAACATTACAACCATTGCTTATTTCTCTCATCGAAGTAGTGAAAAGTTTTGAGTTTCCTAAAAACAAATTATTTGCGCATCATCTTTTTTTTTGTTGCAATTTTTAAGATATGAGAACAGGAAACATTTAGCAAGTACAAGCCGAATAAAAATTAATGAATACGTTTGTATAAAGCACTAGTTGATTCATAAAATAGAAAGATGAAGCATTTTTCAAAGTAATCTCTTCAAAAGTATCGAATAAAAAATTTCACTGTACTACCATTGCTCAGTTCATTCATTAAATTAGATGAAGAGATTTGACGTCTTTGCAGGACCCACGTCGAATTCTCCCATTGCTAGCGGGTTTTTATCAAGTAGCAACAGATGACAATCACGAGTATGTCATTGGAGTATACATTCGAGGTGTCAATTCAAGATTTGTATTCAAGGTTTTGTATCCGTTAATGGCTCGTAGAGCAGATCTTAGAAATACCATGGGAAGAGTTAAAGTACGCATAGTTGGCAACACTGCCAGCGAGACTGTACCATTATTGGATGAGTATGGTGTGAAGCAGCGAATGTTTAAAGAGTATATCGGAAGTCCCGAGACAAAAAAAGAGAACATTCGTTATGCCCAAGTAAGTGTACGACAATAGAGAAAATTTAAGATTTTCATGTTTTAAGATAGAAATGAGATTTATTCTATTCTTTCAAATGTGTTGTTTTTTCATCAGATTCAATGCAAAATCAGAGAGTAGATTTTCTCTGGAATTTAATTATATTCTTTCCAGAATTCTTTCTGTATTTTTCTCTATTCTTTTTATGTTACGGGGTATGCGGCAGCAGGTTTGTGTATTGATGACATTTACATAAAATCATTTTTTCTCACAAAGCCGAATATATGTATATTTTTGAACATCTCACTGTAAGGAAAACAGTGACATTGTATGAGTGTTTATTCAAGTTTTGTAAAATAAAAAATTTGAACACAAATTCTGTTATTAATGTTACTTGATATTATAACGATTAGACCTTCACGGTCCTCACGATCCTCACGTAAATCATCTTAGTTCATCTAATAGCCAGTTTGGTTGCGGAACGGAATTTTATTTCAACAAGTGGATATCCAGTAAATTCGTGTCAGTACCCAGTTTGGTCTCTAATGCACTTTTCTTCCTGCAATCGGGATCAAGTACATTTCCCGGATTATATAACAAACATCTGCGAAACTATGAAATGTAAGTATCCTTTTTCACTTTAATTATCACATTCATTTAATTCGATTAATTCAAATTTATCCAGACTCTCTTTTAATGTCCTAGTGAGTGATGATGATTGACCAACCCGCAACTCCATGGTACTGGTTTTAATTATTGTCAACCTTCATATTCTAATTTTACAGGACCTTATAACCTCAGTCTGATAAATTTGTGCATTGTGTGTTACTGATTACGTCAGGTTGGTTAGGCCCGACAATTGTTTTTTGTGGGATCGTTGTCTCTTGTCAATCCAATGGGGATCGTATTGTATTGTAAAATTAAGATGATCAAATATTTGAATGATGAAATATTTTTTAGAGCACAATATTGATGAATGGAGTTACAAGTAAATTAAATGTAAAAACTTATGCTACCTTTCAGTCTTGAAAGGGTAAGAGAAAATTGACTTGTATCCCCAATACGTTAAGGAACAGCGACAGAATTCTACTGGGCCTACTGAATCGACTTGCACCTGAAACCGGAAGAAAGGGCTATATCCAAAACTCAATACTTTGTTCTATTTCACGATACGGTAGAAAATAACGCGACTTATTCAAATCGGTTCGTACTTTGAAGATCAAGTTTACAGTTTGACGGCTTAAAACGAAAAGACAGCCACCAGGGATGAGTCTGGCAGTTAATTTAAATAAATGTTTAAATGGCACTTACGAATCGCCAAATATTCAAATAACACGTACTTGTTCTTCGATAATAAAGTATTATTTTCTGGCTCATGAATATTGATTGAACTTAGTCTCTTCTACAGCTGTATTGCCTCTGGTATTGACTTTATCGCTATATGAGTTGTCTCTTTGTATTCATGTAAATAAATAAAAGAGAAATATCATATAATAATATGTTTTAATCATATTAATAATGACCGTTGGAGGTCATTCCGAGCCGTTGCTATTGAGCATGGATGAGAGGGGTCGCAGTGGCGGGGGGGGGGGGGGCAGAAGCATTTCTGCGACAATTTGCGAGCTGAAAATTTGTGAAGGGTCAGTGTACATTGCAAAGAATTAAAATCATATGTATACACAATGGCGCAAAATTGTTACAACAAATTCAGGGATGAATCTCGAGACCTCAAATGAGATCTCAAATGTGTGGCATTTGCAGGCAAATTATGTAATTAAAGGAAAAAAGCAGCGCTTTGATACTTTTCTTTGTTTGTATAATTTGAATTGAAAATATTACAATATTAGTATATGCACCACCTTCTGGAATACATTTTTCTCTGGGACTCGCAACAGCAGAAGGTGCTGGCAAGAAGCTTTTCTTCAGCTTAAACGCACGTGCTTGCTTCACCTCCATTTCAGAGTCATCCTCAGAGAACTTTTTTGCACAGCGCAAGTGTCTGGATTTTTTCAAATTATCAATATTTATTGTGTCGTCCGAATCAACGTCTGATAGTTTTATATAGTAGTCCAGTTTCTGACTGGATTCACCAAAGGTTTCTGAAAATAGAATTTAAATTTTGAATACAATGCTGACAATTTTTTACAACAGTGGAACACTTTCATATTTTAAGCTATTCAAATTGAAGCTTTAAAATATTTAAATTCAAACGCTCAATAATTTACGCGTATAAAATGGTAGCTTTTAACACTTTGAACCATTGAAAAGGCAACTCCGTTAATTGCGTATCTGTCATTTGCAGATTGAGATTTTCAAAATTGAATTGGTTTGTGACTATGTGAATCGGTCAGTTTCTCGAATGGCTTCGAATCTGCAATGTGCTACAATGTCCATTTCAAGCAAAGTCATATTGAATCGGTTTACCCCTTTTTGAATGAGACCGATTTTTTTCAGGTTAGGCCGCTATATTTCACATGATTTAAAAAAATGATAAATTATTGATAAATTAAGAGAAATCATACGCAAGGCTACTAGATTCGTCTTGCTATTTTAGTTCTCGAGGATATGAAGGCTTTTATGGCTAAAAAGTCTGTCAAACAAATAATAAAGAGTAAAATTATGTTAAAAACCAATCGGCGGCAATCTTGAAATCCAGTGACAGATACGCTATTCAAACGACTTCGAAACCCATTCAAAGCAAGTGAATGGATTTTTGTTTCCTGGGTAGGTCACTTCACTTTCACTTGGCAAAGAGTTTGGTTTCCAGTTTTGGGATAGAATAATTAAGTTTATACTATTGCGTATAACACGTACAACAGTCTATACGTGCATTTGAGAGGGAATGGTACTTTAAAGTTCGCCGCAGTGCTTCCTCTGCACCACAAAGGAAGACAAGCCCCGGACAGACCATCGTCCCGGGACAATGAAGTGTAGGGCGTTCCGAGAGGCAGCCTTGTCGAGGAAGCCTCAAGGACGCGCTACCTAGACGAGCAATACCCAACCAGGATGCCGAAGGCCGACGAGCCCGTTGTGTGGTATCACCACACTACTGAGGACGATGCGTGCATCCTGGTTGGATGGTGATCGGAAGAATGCCAAGCTGGCACCCAAAAGTGAAAGTCGAAGCACGACTTAGTGGCCTTACCCCCATGTCCTTGAAGTAATGCGAAAGCGGTCCCGAGGACATGGGTTGGCGGAAAGAGGAGGTGAGTTTAGTGGGTATTACCGTTTTTAGGTCGAGTCCCACACTCAGTGCGTAAATGCATTCTCACCTCCTCTACAAAACAAAAAAAAGCCAATGTCTCCGTCCAGACTTCCGGGTATAAAGAAGTCGCAAACATCCTATTGAATAGAAGATGGATAAAATCCAGAATACCAGTAGAAAAACCTCTTATTATCTCATAAGTTATTCCATCGAAAACCGGAGAAGTCCTCGCCTTACAGGCCTTGAGAGCTACTTCAAATTCAATCTTCGAGAATGGCAAGTTCATAGGATCAGATTCGTCCATCATGGACACAAGAGGAATTTCCATAGGGGGAATATGAGTGGCAACCAGATCATCCTGAAGTTTCTGTAATTCTCGTGAATTTTGATCCGTGACTATTTCAGTGTTGCTCGCATTTGATTTTGAGGCCAGGGCCCGAACAGTTCGCCAAACCTTGGGCATACCCGTACCGCGATTGAGCGTGTCACTAAAGTCTTTAAAGGCACTAAACTTCTGAAACCTAAGAAACCGCTTGACCTCCTAATCAATTCCCTTACAAACAGCCTTCTCCTCTCTCGTCTAATTAGCCAGATAGTCCTTCAAAGCTGTCCTCCTCCGAACCAATGCCTCATCACATTCGAGATTTCACCATAAGGGTTGAGCCTTCCTCTTACCCCCCAGCGAGCCACATCGAAACGGCCAACATTCCATCAGAATCCTGAAAACATGATTCATAAAATGATCATATACTCTAGACAGGTTCAAACCACCATTTAGTTCCTGCACAAGGGACGGAATCAACTCCTCAACGCATTTGCAGAAGAGGAACCAATCCAGAGTGTTACCAACCGGGACGGTTCCAATGTCGAAAACTCAATAAGGGGTGGGGTGGACAAATTACAGACCACTTTGAATTTTCTAATTGTATATTTTCCTTTATTCACTGAAATTTGCAAACGTTTTCCCTTCCTTTTCCTAGGATTACTAGGTCCTCTCTGATCCCGATCTCCTTCATCCCGTCTCCCTTCATTATAGGTTCACTTCGGGACCTCCGGTCTCGTCACACCTCTAGAGGCACACTTCGGGACTTCGGTCCCGTCTCACCTCCAGAGGCACACTGCGAGACCTTCGGTCCCGTCTCACCTTCCAAGGTTCACTTCGAGGCCTTTGGCCTCATCACACCTCCTCCTCCAGGGCACTCCTTGGAGATCGGGATCTCTCTTAACTCCATTCACATCAACCAGCAATTGTGCCATCAGCTCAAAAAACAAGAACGCTGACCATCAACGCTTGACATCATCAGGCCACCGCGCGATCATGCAAACCCCGTCGGGCACCACACCACACACACTATCGTCGTCGACGGGTGGCACGACCACTACCTCACTGTCGGCCTTCGCGCGATATAACACAACTGTCTCGACGACGGGACCATCTCTCCCCGAAAGGTACCACCCAACGCTACGCTGCACTATTAGTCCCCATACGGTCACAATGCGGGCAATAATAAAAGTTTCACTTAATTACATTACATCGTTTGCAAAGAATACTTAGAGTTTTGCTTACAGTGAAAGCGACCTGTTCGGGATTCAGGTAGATGGGTTCGTCCGTCGGTAACACAGAGACTTGATGTTAAATCTCCTGGAGGATATGCTGGACATCTTAGGAGTTGCATCGATACACCCATACACAAGAAAGTGATCAGAATGAAAGGTATCCTCCGAAATATCCACCGAGGCCAGGTGAGCGAGGGAAGCAGAGAGAAAACCCAAATCCAGGTTTGAACCAGATTGGCCCGGGGAAGGAAGAAAGGTAGGCTCATGGTCATTCAGAGGAACAAGATCCCTATCAGAAACAGTCAAACTCAGTTTCCTCCCCGAGGCATTCTCCCAAAAAGCACCCCACATTCCAGAATGAGCATTAAAATCCCCACAGAGAAGGATATGCTCCACTCCATCCGCACAGTTCATTATTTCACACCAAGTGTCATATTTGGTATCACAAAGAGGAGGACAATAGACAGACAGTATTGCAATAGACCCCATGGAGGTAAGCAAAATAATGCCTACAGCGTCTAAATCTCCCAGTAAGAGACCACCCAGGTCAATCTTTCTGAAGCGAAGGTCCCTCTTGACCAAAATAGCCGTAGCACCCCCTCTATCTCTAAGCCTGTCACATCTGTGAGTAATGTAACCAGGAAATTTCCAAACCTGCCTCGAATCTAGCCAGGTTTCGGTAACACATAACACATCCAGATCATACTCCGCAAGCATTATGTCCAATTCAGCTCTCTTCTTCAGAACACTATGCGCGTTCCAGTTAGCGAATTTTAACTTAACCTTGGACTCTCCTGCCATCGTAGACAGATTTAATCTCACTTAACAAGCTTGGAAAAAGTAACAAAAGAATATAACACCTACTAAGAAACCTATATATACTAAAGACGAGAGAGTAGAATCCATGTGTGTCTACAGAGACAAGTATGTAGTGGATAATGAGCTCACAATGCTGGGAGCGAACTGCAAATTATTATATTATAATAGAATCAGAACCAACAAAAAGGAAGCCTTTGTAAGAGAAAATTCCATTTTCCTTATAGGTTTACTAAATAACAAGCTAACAATTTAAATTATTCATCAATCTAATCTATCAGACAAACAAACAGACAATATAACTTGTTCTGCAAAAGCAGACTAATCTAAACCTAAGGTACAATACTCAGTAGGAAGCGAATTCCGAGAAGACAAGGACACTTGATGGATTCTCGGATTGGGTAAATTAATGTTTCCACTCAAAAGACTACTAAGTGATCCGTCAATAATACTGTCACCCAGTAGCCTAGTAGAGGTGATTTCGTCCCACCTTGATAGGTTCATTTCTAGTCATATTAGACCCAGTTGCAAAATTTTCCATCAAGTTACCACCCCCAGTCTCAGAAAGAACCTCATCCTGATCGTTATTTAAGTGTGTAGATGATAAATCCCTACGTCTGGAGCCGGGAACTACCACACCTCGTTGGGCAAGAGTTAAGTCCGCCTGGTCATAACCACAATCATACATAAATCTATACTTCATAATTTCAAATTCGTAGGCATAGATAGGGCAGTCCTGATATGAAGTGGGATGGCAATCTTGGCAGTTGGCACAGCAGACCTTTCTCAGTCTATAATGGCAAGCATTTGTATGATGAAAATCACTGAAAAATTTGCAGACAGGTCTGGTAACACGGCATTGTTTAGCAAAGTGTAACCTCTGACATCTATAGCAACGAATTGGAGGGGGAATTACAGGGGTCATAGGAAATTCCCAGCCCGACAAGAAGATACTATTCGGTAAATTTGGAAAAGAAAAAGTAAATTCAACCCTATTAGAGAGAGTCTTATCCGGGTTGGTTCTGCTTCTAACAGCCAGAATGGAGTCCTTAAACGATGAATCAATGCGATTGAAAATACTAAGAGGTGAATATTTTGGATCAACATCCCTGATAAAAGCCTTTTTACTAATCAGTGATGATGGAAAAAACAGTTTGAGACCCGAACGAACCAAATTCACGGAATCCAAAAGAATATTTGCATCTCTCCAATCATCACAAAATATTTTAACTTGATTCTGACCATTTCTTAGAATTTTCCTACCCCTAGAAATGACTTTGTCGATTTTGTCGGCAAGAACCAATTGATCGAATCTACCTAACCTTTTTTGACGGTTAGTGCTTTCCATCAAAACTACAAACGGAGAGGGGGATGATTCTAAAAACCGAAAATCTGTATTCGCACCCTCCCTTGTCCATAGAAGCTGCGAACCCAACACTTCCTGGGTTCTGTTGAAATCCGATTTACCATGATTCGGGATAGAATTAAAATCAGTAACCTCTGTATCAGCTCTATCCGTGAAAGACGACGCGCCCTCAGGAGCAAGAATCGGGGCCGTAAATGAATCACCAGTATTAGGTTGAACAGAAGTGTAATAAATAGTTCCCGCGTCACCCCCGGATCTATTCGGACTCTTATTTCTTTTCAAACTCCCATTACTCGGACTATTAGAAGTACATAAAGCTTGTCTACTTCTTTTCCTAATAGAAGAGGAACTCAAAGTAGGGCTACTTGGAGGAGCAACAGTCCTATTCGTAGTATAGGATGCACTGTCCAGGGAGTCATTACGCGCCTTTTGAGCGTTACTTCTCACATTTGTACTCCGATTCCTAAGATTAGGCTGCGAGCCACCTCCCCTCGACCTGCTAATTTCACCCAAGTTCCCAAGAGATGACATGTTACCAGGTTCAGAGATCCATCTGAAAATATTAACTAAATGTAACATATACCGAACAAAAATTATTATTCTACAAGCTCGCCCCCCAGTAAGCACTTTATGCGTAAACCATAATTGCAGGCAAAAATCTAATTTGTTGCATCTGTAATTACAACAAAAGGAAAGATTTAAAATAAAAAAAATTTATCTTGCAGTATAATGCCAAATGGAAGGGTTCTTCAGAGAACAGTTTCAAAATTTCTAAATTTTGTGATCACAACCATGAGCGAAAATTCGATTAAATTGTAATTGGTGAAAGCGGAAGCAATTTATGGCTCCAGCAAAAGCAGACTAAATTACTATAGGATGAGTTAAGAAAGAGGCATATTGGAGAAAGTGGAAAGAGTAGGAGCGGTTATAAACACCAGATACACTTCAAAGTACAGTTTATACAATACCAGCTTATGTTGGGGAGTGATATTCAAAATCAAAGCATGTCAGCATTGCAAAAAAAATAGAGGTTATAGGTGACCTTAGACCAAGCAAAAGATTGTCAGCAAAGACAAGGCATGAAAGTTTCCAAATAATCACTTTAAAGTTGCGTTAAAAACTCTCAGAAACAGCCAACATTCCAACACCCACACACCATTGGCTACAATATTACAATTTCCAAAGCGCATTCAAGAGTTGAACTCAATTCCTAGATTGATTAAAATTTCACAGGAAAAGGTGCATCAGACGGCACCCAGCCACTTTCAAAGTTCCAAAAAGAGACCCTAGACCTCTTTACACTTCCATAACACCGAACATATATCTCACGTCAAAAAAGCATTGGCACTATCATAGTTAATTATTTCCAAAATGGCGAGACATAGCACGCCACAAACGCTCCAAAAAGTACCATTAAGACCAGAGAAACACACAGAGTCCAAAACCGAACTATGATTTTGAATTATATAACGCTGATTTGTCATTGGTTACTACTATGTTGGCGGAAAATACAGAATTTTCGTAAAAGGCTCATGAACATAACAAATGATGTAAAGAAGAATATTCAAATATATCAAGAACCACGCCACAATTAGTAGGTAAGATTACAATAAATTGTGTTCAATTACGTGGGTTACATGAGATGTGAAGGTCAGCGTGCAACAATGTGTTCTTTGCCCAAAAGGTAGGGTGACCTTTTGTTTAGATTTTCCCGGACATATCCTGTGGCCAAATGAGAAATATTTTTATAATTTTATATTTTAATGATTTCTTTTTATTCCTGTAAGTGACAATCCAAATTTTTTGTCATAAAAAGATAGGTAAAGTGCTGGCCTCATATTCACAACGCTCCCGAAAGGGATATGGCTCAATAAATTAATAATAATTCACACTTTTTCGCATATTTTTTTGCTGATGCAATTATTTTTCTATAATTTTGGACAAAATGACTCTATAAATGTTACTATTTTCTGAAATTGCTTGATAATGCTACTATTTTTCCACTTTGCCTTAAAACATACTTTTAAATTGCTTTGCACATTGGCTAAAATGACATCCGTGATCATAAAAATCGAAATTTTAAAATATTTCAAGATCCTGAAGACACTAAGGATTTTCACAAATTTTTAATAGTTTTTAAGAGATATTACAAATTTTAAGACAATTCGCGGGATTAAGATGTATTTTAAGGAATTTGTAAAGATTTTGCCAAGCCTACGCAATTTTAAAGGATCTACAATGATTAGACATGCAAATAGTTTCAATGGTTTTCAAAGGATATGAAAGATTTTATGATATATTACAAGGTTCCAAGAAATTGCATGATAAAGAAAATGTCAAGGGATTGAATGAAAAGGGTATCAAAGATACCTAAGGATTTCAACGATTTTAAGAGATTTTAGGAATTTTAAAAGGTGTTAAAGATTTGAAAATAATTATCACGAAGTTTTTAAAAAATTACAAGAACTAAAAGTAAGTTAAAGGCATTGTAGAATTTTATTTGACATTAAAAAACCTTGAAAACGTTTTGTTTTTTAACAGAATGGAATTCACAAATAAACAAAGTCAGAAACTACAGACTTTTGATACACTAAATGTAATTGTGACTAATCGACAATGTTTAATTAGCTAAAAATAACGTCTACGGGATTTTTTGGGTTACTGATTACCAATCTGAAGTCAAAATTCGAAATAGAAGATTCATTTATGGCGTAAACAACATTTAATAGGGGTATTGTATCCGCCATTCTGAATTTTGGAATGTGGACTTCAGATTAGTGATAAGCTGCCCAAAATACCCCCGAGGATTCATTTTGGAACCACGAGACTAATTTTTTAATTTTTGCCGCCATATGATACCCGTCATTTTGAATTTTGACATCAAATTCGTAATCGGCGACCCACAAAACGCCTGAAAACCCATTTTGAAGCCACATGACTTATTTTTACATTTCTGGTCTCCCATATTGGATCCGCCATTTTGAATTTTAAAAATTTCAAAGAAATGGACTCCAAATTCGTAATTTTTAATAGATTTTAGTGTATTTCAACGGTTTCAAAAGATCTCATAATTTTTATATAAATTTTAACAGATATTACATATTTTAAGATTTGTTACCGGATTTTACTCGATTTTTTGGGAATATGAGGGATTTTATCAGGTTTAATGGATTTCACAAATTTCAAGGGATTTCAAAGTATTCAAAAGAATTCAGGGTATTTTAAAAGATTCCAATTCCAGAATTTTTAAGGGGTTTTGAAGAAATTCATAGGATTTCAAGGGATTTAAGTGGATTTCTAGAGAAGCTTAGGGAACAAATAGAATAAAGTGACAGAAAGGAATAAAATATTGATATTAAAATGTTACGGAATATGCGAACATGATTTTTATGTTCCTTTTTAATATTATTTTATAATGACTCCCATTTATTTTCACCCCCATCTTTTTATTGTGTTTCAAAATAGCAACATGCATTGTTTAATAAAATTCAAAAATTTAATGCTGGAGGACAAGGTAGGACTAAAATTTGAGCCCTAATTTGTCCTTCTTTTCTCATGTCTATGGTCTACTTTGTACCTTTTTTAAAGTCCACCCAGCTGAAAATTCTTGTACAGGAACCTCGGAGGATCTTGCACATGTTCCTGTACACGAAACTGCACCCGAATCTGTACAGGTAATCTTGACGGTTTCTGTGCAGGAATTTGGCGAAGGAAACTGTACATGATCCTGCAAAGGAACCTGTATACAAGCTAACCTTTGAATGTTCCTGCACAGGTTCCTTCACAGAGTAAATTGAGGTGTGGGTTCATGTACAGGAACATGTTCAGGATCCAGTACACGAACCTGCATAGGAACTAATTCGCTAGGGTTCGCTGGTGGCTTGGCTCTCTCGATAGTGATTTGGTTCTTCAAGGGAATACAAGGAAGGGAAGTTTACAGCTGTAAGCGTAATCAGTTTTCGCAATGGCTTTCTGTAAAGGAACCTATACGTGCTTCTGTACAGGAACATGTTGAGGATCCTTCGAGGTTCCTATACAGGAATTTTCAGCTGGGTGGTTTTTATACATTCCAAAAATCAAATCTGGTCACAAAAGAGTGCATAATTACCATTGTTATTTCAGTGAAATGATTGGCAATTTTTGTACAGTTTTTTTAATCTTGCAGAATGACGGCTAAAGAATTTGCTGCGATTCAATTTGGGGATGAAGGATTTGAGATTATTCGCACGAAATTGAAGGTTTTCGATGAGTCGGATACAATTATACGAAGCTACTTTCCAAATCTGACGTCATAGAAGGAGATAGACGATTAGTTGAAGAAAAATCCGGAAAAAGATGAAGAAGTAACATGGACTGATGAAAACGGAAAACCGTGGCCGGTTAAAACCGTTTGTTGCTATACCTCTAAGTTATCACTTCCTTCTCCAAAAAGATTCACTACGTAATTTGTTCTTTTCTTGCTTGCTTCTAAAGAAGCTTGCTGAACTGTAAAAAAAATGAAATTATTATATAACAATTGAATTGAAATTTGGGTATTTAATTTTGTTCCGGAATTTAATATTTAATTTTTGTAGCATCCGCAGAAGCATATTTTATATTTGTCAGTTCTTAATGTAGTTAGAAAGTAGAAAAATTTGGTTTTCAGCATTTCCTCAATTAGAAAAGGAAAAATCTTATATTGTTAAGAGTTTTTATAGAGTTGGAAGGGACGAAATTTTTTCCTGAATTATAAGAGGCGATTTTTTCTAGCTAGCATTTTTATCGAGTTGAAGGGAGGAACTTTTTATTTTCATTCATTTTTCTGAATCAGAGTAGAAAAATTATTTTAAAAAGAATTTTTATGGAATGTGCGGGTGGCAATTTTGGTATATTTATTATCCAGGTGAAAGGAGGAAAGTTTTTATTTTCAATGTTGCACTGAATTAGGAGAGGGACATGTTTTATTTTTTACATTTTTCAAGTGTGAGGTAAAAGAGGGGTTTAATTCTAATTTAGAGCATCGATAATAAAATTGTGGATTTATATTTTGTAACCATAAATCAATTAACTATTTTAATTTTCAAAGTGCTGAAAGCTTCAAAGCGTTAAAAGTAAGTATACACAATTTTTAGATATATAAATTGGTGAGATCAAACTTCATATTTAATTTTTGAGGTTATATGTCCGAAAGGGTTGGAATTTTTAATTTGTAAACACTGTACATGAATAAATATATCAAACTCCCAGGACGTGGGACCTTGGGAATATTCCAGGAACGTCCCACTGACAGCTGAAGGGAACTTATACTGTCATTGTTATTTTTAAAAACAAATATCTCGTAAACGGTAAGAGATAAGTAAAAATGGATGTCATTTTTGAGTTTTGTGTATCGCATACTACACTATAATACTATGATATCCATATTTTAAACTGGCATTGTATTTTATCTATCTCTTACAGGTTTACAAGATATTTATTAATGAAAATAACAATAACGGTCATTCCTCTTTGGAATCATACGTCCCGGGAACGTGTGTGGAACGTTGTGAAGGTGCCCGCGGAGCGTTTCAGGAACGTTCCTTACTGTTAGAATATTTAGATTATTTTTTCCATATTTGATTAATTCAAAGTTTAAAGTTTTATTATATATTTAAATGCTTTTTCAAATTTTGACTCTCTGATAATAAACAATAATATATTAACAGTTATTTCTTCTGTTATTGTAGGTGCTTCTTCAATTTTTTGTCTTTTATTAATAAAGTATTATATGTATATACTTTGTTCTAGAATTGAATTTATGAAATATTGTACTAGAATATTATTTCATTTTTTATTGTAGATTCTAATATTCTTACCTTTTGCACCATATACTTCAAAATTACTATGATTTTGTTTATCATTGTTTACGTTTGATTTCTTAGATATTGTAACTAACCATCTTTAAGCTTGTTGTGCTTGTTTTTATAATTTTTATTTTATTGAAACACTTGTGATACTGCTTTTTAATTTGTATCCACTTTAAACATTTAATTTATTTGCAAAATGTATGCATAACGTTAGATAGTTTTGTAATTCTGAGAAAGCTTTACAATAATGAATATTTTGAATATTCATTTTTTATCACTTGAATATAATTTTATGTCAGCAGAGGCAGAAATATGGCACATGCCATATGATGGCACATATCATTCTTTGAGGCCAGACCTTATAATTTTTACAGCCCTTTTCTTTTATGCAAATGGAAGGTATCAGCGAGTATTGGGTCAAAGTTAGTCTCTATCTATGTCCCAACAATCAGTATCGAGGTGCATTACGGAAATAGATGATTTGATAGTTCACCGCGTTGCAAACGAATGGATATCTTTTCCAACTACGGAACAGGAAATAGTGCGAGAAATGTTAAATTTATGAGAGCGCACACATGTTTTCCATATTATCACCGTCTGAATACGATCATGCGTACTGTAACAGAAAGCAATTCCATTCAAAAAATGCACAAATAGTAAGTAGAAATAATTTCATTTATAGAGATTATTAAAGAAGGTAAACACATACTATATTTTTGCGGTGGTGTCCTTCATAGTGGACGATTTTTGCAAGAATATCAGATTCAACAGCTTTTTTTTATATTGTTTTCATTTTGACATATCATACGTTTTTGTTTCAGGTTTGCAGCTAAGATCTGAGAATTTTGCACAATTATTATCCTTGCTATCATGGAGTAGCCCATGATTCATTTATCTGGCACAATAGTGATATATCAAACGAACTAGAACGTCTATACAATGATTGTACTAACTCATATATATGTACTATCTATATAGTGTACTAAAGATTTTTTATTTATCCTTTAAAAACAATTCAATATGAGCAACGGAGTCTCTATTATAGCCTTATTAATAAAACAGTTCTCGGTACAGTGGCTCATGCAAAGTGCTACAAAATAATTAGTTTGATTTTTTTTCCTTTAAATTGTGTATATGATCATCGAATAAACCAATATAGAGGGTACACAATAAAACGGTTGGAAATTTATTTATTTCCTGATGAATACATTTTTTATTTTCTTTATATTTTTTATAAAAATTGCAATTGGTGATTAAAGCGAGGATTGAGGAAATATTATGATGAAAATGACAAAAAAGAAGAAGATTATTCAAAATTATAAGTCCAAAATCCTAATGAGGGTGAAACCATTTTAATAATGAATCAACTATCCATAGAAATGGTTCCGATATTATAAACGAAATACGTCGACTAAAATCATATACCTATACAAAGTTTCACTCGTTTTTTGGTAAAATGTTAACAACTATGGAATAACTGAAAAATGAAGGGTCTCGTCCCCCTCTTTCCCTAATTCCCATTTTCCCCTTAAGTTTTGACTTTAGAAGTGTGCAGGAAAATTTATATAATACATAACTTTTCAACTTTATTTAAAATTCTTTCATGATTAAGATTTAGCAAAACGAAATGTATTATTTTTGAATACTTACATCTGTTTTTGATTATGAGATAGCAGTTCATGATTTAGCTTGTATTTTTGTTTACTGCAGGGTTTTCTCACTTACTTAATTTTTTCATTTTATAAAATGGTTGTCATTTCACGTGGTTAAAGTTATTTTCAGTTTCTCCTCCTAGATTTACGCAGCTTTTATTGTCTATTACATTTTTGCATCCTCTGATATTAGCGGACACCTTAAACATTAGTTAGATTCATATTCAATAATCATCATTCTTTGTAATAAATGTTGAGAATAATTAAAAACTATAATTATACTTTTTATTACAGAATTCATTAGAGGACATGCATTTAGTATCATTTTGAACAAAACACTATTCAGGCCTCTTTTTAAATTGTTTTTAATAATTCAATTTCTTTAAATAATTTTGTACAGATGTATTTATCCTTGTCAATAAAAGCAGAAACGTATGCTTCTATTTTGTTCAGTCTGACGATCATTATAAATAAAAAATACAAGGTTGAAAACCAAAAAAAAAAAATAACTTCTTAGATTTAATCCAAAAGAATAACATTTCGGCCCATGCTGTGTTCCTTCTTCTGGTTACACCTCCCACTTTTGGATTCAGAGTGGATTTAAAAATCATATTCTAAAAAGATACAAAATCTTAAAAAATGGCAGGTGCGACGGACAAACAAGTGACAGTAAACAACATAAACTTATAGTTTTGTCTATCGAAACCACTATAATGACACTTTTGTAAGTAAAAATGTAGTACACAATTTGGAAACTTTTCTAATTTGAAGTTCCCAATATATTAAAAAACTCATAAACGTCGCAACTGTATTTTTTCAAGATTTTAAGATAATTTATCTTTTTAAGACACGAGTTTGAACTACAGCAGAGGCTCCTCCATTGCATCGATCTGACCTTCCCTTTTTTCTAATGTTCCACAAATTTTTGGATTATTCTCCTTACATAAGTTTCGGGACAGTGATGCTAACGTAGTCTTCATTTTCATTACTTCATTACTCTGCTTTGTCATTGTCAATTTTCTTGGCTATGTCACCATCATCATAATTCGCCACTAGGTGATTTGCTATGACAACCACAGAATCCGCCATTCTTTCAGAGTTTCCAGCGACTCTCTCTAAGCTCTCGTTTGTAAGATCAACCCTCTCATTCAGTGCCATAAACTTATCGCACACTTTGATTAAACTTAAAAATATGACCTCCAGAACAGAATTTGTTGAACTCATCAATGACTTTGCATCATCCAAACATTGATTGATCCTTCGGACCCTTATGATTTTTACTTGAGTATCCTGTTCTGTTGAAGGTACTGCATTTTCTTCATTATCCTGCAAAAATAAACAAATGGTTCAAAATATGGTTTCTAATCTCCAATGACATGGACATTCAATCACAAACTAACCAAATCACAAAGCTTTGCTTTCTTTAGATTTTCGAAACTATTATTTTTCGGTGGGATGGGACATTTAGAAATTTTTTCCAGCTCTTGCTGTAGTGATGAGGCTGCAACTTCTTGTATTTCTCCAATGACTGAGGCTTTGTGTTTGCTGTGCCATAATCACTAGGTCGAGATACACTCCCCTTCTCTGCTCCAGCATTATCAGACGCCTTATCGACGCTCGGTACAGATATAAAGAAATTAAATTCTAGGCCCCTTTTAAATATCACCTTAATCGGAGTGATAACACGAGCAAGGTTTCTACAAATTAACAGTTTTTCAGTTTCCTTGAATGAAGTTTTCTTTCAGGTATAAAAACAATCTTTCACTTCCCACATTAATGTTGTTAATGCAAATGAATTGTTATTTGTACATTTTTCTTTAACTCGTACAGAGTTTCATAAACTTCAACTTTAAGTTATCAAGCTGACTCTTCCTGATTTATCCTGAGCATCATGAAATGACATATTGGTCAAATTTATAAAAACTTTTGAAAGTCAGGTTTTAATTTTGATTTTTTTCAATTTTTGATAGCAATAAAATGGGCAAATGTTTTTGAACAAAATAATCTAATTCACTCACGCGTTCATATCACGAGTGTAACCTAAGGTTATTTTATTATTTTTTCATAATTTTTGTTTTGCTGTCATGTAGTTTGATCAATTCTACTTCAGGATTATTATCTTCGCATACAGCCGAACGACCAAGCATTCCACAAAGTCCATCCTTTTGTATCTTTGATTTATCCTCCCGGTGAATTCAATATCACTGTGATTTCCTCCTAATTTAATAATATGATTTTTTATCTTTGGAGAAACAGTTCGAATGAACCAACCGTTCATTACAATTAATGAACACAGACTTCGGAGAAGAAACATTTTTTATAAAAAAAATTCTACAATATCATCAAACTTGGCTCATTGAAGCTGTTGGCGAATTACAAGCTTAGGTGCGAGCAAAGATCAAAGTGATCGAGCTGGGATTCCTAGTGTATCCGTGGAACCAATAGCAGTACTTAAAGAGATAGCTATCCAAAACGCAACCATTACAACGGGAGGATAAAAGGTTATCAATGTCAAGGCAAGTAGTTAAGCTACCCAACTTGTAATCACTGCAGAGCCAAGAATGAGCACTGGATTTATCTTCGGAAAGGGTGGAGGTGACAATTGGAATTTAAAATGGGCACTAGATGTCCACCTTCCAGTCTGGATTTTATCTAGATAAATCTTTACTAAACTGAAGCAGCGTCTGCTATCTTAAGCAGACGTTTGTCAGCGGAACAAACGGCTTTTGCCTTAATAAAAGAACCTTGAGCTTGCAAGACGCAAGTTAGAGGATGAACTAACAAGAGCGGATCAGTTATTTATGACAGTTTCGTAGAAACACCTAGGGCAGGTAATTGATTTGACCTTATGTTCTATAAATAGTGTCAAAGTGTTCAAGGGATGGCAAAAAGGTATGAGTAAAACGTATGACTACGATTGTCATCTGCTCACCAAAAAAACAGACAGGGATGCAGCCTGGTGGAATCCTGAATTGGAGGACCTGAAAAAGGTTATTCGACGCCTTTTTGACAGGGCTAACAAGAAGGGGAAAGTGGGCAACCTTAACAAAATATAATAATGAGATACAAAATGCCGTAAGGGATTCATGGAGGTGGTATTGTCAGGGAATCAAAAATATACTTGACCCTGCTAGACTTCAGAGAACCTTGAGGTGTAACTCATTATGTCAACTGAGGGCAGTAATATTGCCTTCAGATGAAATTGCTGAGACGACTAATAAAATCCTTGAACATCAATTGACGGTAGACTTCCGGACTCGAAGTTGGATTACACGGATGAGGGGGCGGTCCATGATTCATACCCCTCAAGAGGACCAACTTTCAGAGTCAGAATGGAAGATTGGAAAGTAGGTAGCCGTATTGTCATTCATTCAAAAATTATATGGGTGGTTAAAGAATTAAAACCATTCAAAGGTGCACAAGATGGTGAAATATTCTCTGCATTAATTCAAGAAGAATTTCAGTACTTGGTGCGTCTATTGTGTGGCATCTTTCGGTCATACTCAGCAGTGGGATAAAACCCTGTAGCATGGAGGAAGATTAAGGCAATCTTTGCTCCAAAGACGGGCAAGGATACCTACTATAAGGCAAAATCCTTTAGTCCGATCAGCTTGAACTCACTCATGCTGAAAGTACTACAAACATTAGTGGACCTTCACTTGAAAGAGGAAATTCTAACGGAAAAAACTCTTCATAGGAATCAATTTGCCTCTCAAAAAGGCAGATCTACCGTAAACGCTCTCTATGCATTTACTTCCCGCATTAATAATACAATGCGGAAAGGTTAAGTAGCAATTGCAGCATTTCTAGACATAGAGGGGGCATTTAGTAACACCCCAATTGAATCTAAATATGGTTTTCTGCTGAAACATATGAAGTTAGTAACACAGTAAACAGGTGTATGCACTCCATGTTGAAAATCAGAACGGTACGTACCTCGCTATATGATAATGAAGTGAAGGCCAAAGTTTCAAGGGAACGCCCACACTCAAGGCGATGTAGATGATCTGGCGGTCATGGTAACAGGGAAGCATGAGGGCACCTTAGTAGACCTCATGCAGTCAGCGCTGAACATAAGCAATAGTACAGGGAAAGTTGTTGCTCATATGTTGAAAAGTTGCTTCTTTCAAAGTGATCAACTTGCATGTGCCTACATTATTTGTGAATGTATACATTCGCTTAAAACAGAAATGATTAAATTCGTCGAATGAAAAAATTGGTGTTTTAAAGGTTAGGTTAGGTATATAAAAGATCAATGAGCGCATGAATTGTTTTTGGATTTTAGTGATATCTTCGTGGAGGTCTCTTCGTTTTATTACACTCCGATAAATACTTTCCCGGTTGTTGCCGGCATGTTCACTTGTATAACCTCTAAACATGCACCTAAATATGTTGACTAAAAGTGATAACAATTACCTTTCCTATGTTTGATCGGAGAATACGTAAGAAATTTTTCCTTCTTGAACATACAAAAACTACGACGAGTTCCGAGAATATGAACAGCGAGAATGAAGTTCGTTGTGATTTGATACAAAAAATGATGGCGAAGCCGAAGCCGCGAAAGCAAACGAGGCAAACATACATGACGCAGTTGGTAATTTACCAGAACTTTAAGCGCTAAATTGAATGATTTTGAATTTTACCGGTAAATTCTTGAATACTAATGTTTTCGGAAATATAATTCGAAAGAGAAAAAAATAGCAATGTATATGCTGCAAATTGTCACTGTGGTGCGCGAAATTATTAAAGATATAAGCAATCATTCAGAAAGTAAAAATCTTTGTAAATTATGTAGGCATATGCGTGTATATAATTTAACATTATTTACTATGGTAAATTTCATCAAGTCCGAAAGTTACTGTTTGTTATTTATAAAATATTTAAAAACATAGTTATTCGCATAAAAAAGTACCAAAAGTCTTCTTAGACATTGTTGACGATCAATTCAAATCTGCTACGACAGTATCCACATAGCTTCATGTTTAGGTCGAGAGATCTTATGTGCCTGTATAAGCTACAAAAGATATCATACGTTTTAAAATAGTATATAGGACTATAAAAATAGGGTATAATTCCAAAAAGTTAATGTCCTTTTGAATCCCAATAGAAAGCTCTCCACAAAGATTTTGACCACACGCTAATATAGCTAATATTGCTAATATAAATGAAGTTATTGAATTTTTTGTTATATTTTTTAAAAATTACTTTCTTTTTGTAAAATCTTGAAAAATGTTGATCCGAAACATAAATGTTCCATGTTTCAAAGCACATATTTTTTGTGTTTACACTTTTTGTTGAAAAATACCATTTTCAAAAAAAATTAATTTTCGAAAATTTGTTAAATCTCACAAAGTATTAATTTAAAATAAAATTAAAATATAAAACATAGACACTGGGAAATATATCTTCTCTCAGACATACTTATGTTCTAAACATTTCACATGGATTTTAAACCGGTATGTTTGGTACTCCTCTTGCGAGAGTTGCCTTTTATATTTTGAGCCTTGGCAATACTAGTGTTTACAGGTACCATCTGACGTTTCTAATTGAAAGTTTGGCCTTTTTAACCATAACTTTCTTTGGAACGTTTTGTCATTTGAGCATAACCTGTATTGCTTACAGTGACTTGAAAATATTATCTCAGCGAAAAAATGGAATTGAATCGTGAACATTTACGTGCGATAATTTTTTACGATTTTCGACGTGGATTATCTCAAGAAGAGTGCATCGATGAACTTTATTCGACTTTTGGCGACGAAGCACCATTAAAAACAACTGTTTATCGGTGGCTTTTCGAATTTAATCTGGGCCGTGGTTTGCTTACCGAGGAAGTTCAAGAAGATTGTCCAACACCAGTCGTTGTCCCAAAAAACATTGATGCTGTGCGTGAACTGATACGTAAAGATCGTCATGTGACTTATAGTGGGATTCTTGCACCCTTAGGCATAAGTAGGACCAGCATAAAGTCAATATTGCATGAACATTTGGCTGTCAAAAAAATGTGATGTCGTTGAATCCCACATAATTTGACAATCTCTCAAAAAAGGCGGATGTGTAGCGGTCATTTCAAGTCACTGTAAACAATTCAGGTTATGCTCAAATGACAAAACGTTCTGAAGAAGGTTATGATTGAAAAGGTCAGACTTTCAATTGGAAACGTCAGATGGTACCTGTAAACACTACTATTGCCAAGGCTCAAGATATAAAAGGCAACCCTCGTATTTATAATTTCTAAACAAAGTGGACTAAAATTTTGAATCTTTCCGATTTGTATCATTGACATTCACCCCCATGAGTACGTTCGTGATGGGATAAGTGAGGTAGCTTAATGAGCTGAGTAAGTCAGGTTGGTTCGGCCTGACAGTTGGTTGTGGGATCGTTGTCACTTGTCAATTCAATGGGGATTGTGTTAAATGTCAAATTAAGAAAAAGAGCCAATATTCAAATAATGAAATATTTATTAGAGCACAATAGTTATGAATACAGTTACAAGTAAATTGAAATGTAAAGTCTTATGCTACCTTTCAGTCTTGAAAGGGTAAGAGAAAATTGACTTGTATCCCCAATACGTTGTAGAACAGCGACAAAATTCTGCTGGGTGTTTTATATGAATTGACTTGCTCGTATAACCAGAAGAAGGGTCTATGTCGAAAATTCAATCCTTTGTTCTATTTCACGACGCGGTAAAAAATAGCGCGACTTATCCAAATCGGTTCGTACTTCGAAGATCAAGTTGACCGTTTGATGGCTTGAAACGTAACGACAACCTCAAGGGAAGAGTCTTCGAGCATAAAGTATTATGTTCGGTTTCATAAGTATAGATTGAACTTAGTCTCTTCTTCAGCGGTGTTGACTTTGGTATCAAGTTTATCGCTATGTGAGTTGTCTCTTTGTCTTAATCTTACTCTTTCGTGAACAACTTCTTAAATCTAGGTACTCGATGCAGATACATTTAGTACGTATTTGCAACTTTATGATTACATTATTACTTCCTATTTACTTTAAACATTACATAGTTAATTAGTCAGTGCTTACTGCGTTATCGACTAGAGCAGATTTATCATCGGCGTTACGACGATATTTGCAAAATTTTAAGGAAGTAACAAATGTAATATGAAAATCAATGACACCCTGACCTGATAGAAAAGGTCGCCAAACAAAAAACACACGAAAAGCAAGACAAAAGATAGGAGCTTCAATGTGAACACTACTCAATTGTTTCTCTAAACAACGGCAACCAAGGACATTATACTATTCCTTATGGATTAGCGTTGCATTCAAAAACTTATCTGCTAATGACTGGTGCCCGAGAAAATTCCATTTTATATTTTATTCATCGTCACTGTCCCCAATGCCATTTGCTTTTAGCCAGTCTTGTACGGGCCTATAACTAAACCTGGGAGTGGGCAGATGTTGATAAGTAGTACGTCTTGATATAGAGGCTTGGCTATAAAGATTCGTTTGAGCCAGCTGATATTCGAGTGGTTGTTGAGCGCCCTGTTCTTGAGCCTTTTTTTCGTACTCCTTTACCGTCTTCCGAGCACATTTAAGGATCATGGGATTCTGGGAAAGGAAATATTATTTAAGACTGACAATGAATTTCTTATAATTTTTTGGCGATTCTGGAAAAATCAGTGTTGAAATAAATAATGTTATATCATTGAAATACTGCATGCGAAAAAAGAGAAACTACAATCAAATTATTTATTTATTTACTTAAGCATGATTTCAAGTTATTTCAAGAGATTTAAAATATTTCAAATAAATCAACAGATTTCAAAGCAATTTCAAGATTATAAGGCAGATTTTCAAAATATTAAAAAAATTCCAAGGGATTTCGAAAAATTTTGTAGCATTTTCCAGACTGACCTTCCATTTTTCTCCGTGTACCCACCACTAGATTACAGAATAATTTTTCACATTGAAAATAACAGCATGAAATTATCCTATTAAAAAATAGGACACGCAAAAAAATGGCGCCGTACAAAAGGGAACTTTAGTTTTGACAGTGTACTTACCTTTTCTTCATAAGCAAGGGCAGTGATATATTCCAGCCATTCTTTGTGGTCAACGTGCACAACTTGGTATTTCATTACATCATTGTACTTTACTTTCGGTTTTGGTACTAGTATACAAAATTGCTTTGCGTGAATGAACGGCCGAATAGACTTATTCGCATTTACTGCAACGTATCTATTACGGTGCAATATTAGCTGACCATCAGGAACTTCGAGTCCTGGTATGGAACGTATCCTAAGAATGATACTGGCTTCATCGTTAAGAGGAAGTGAAGAATGTGCTTCATTCCCACTTGTTTGTAAACCTTCTTCTGTAAAAATACAATATAAATGTGTATGTTTTTATTTTTGATGTTAGGGTTCTTGACCAGGTAATTACGTGAATAACTGTGATGTTACTTTTTTTGTTTACTGGTATAAAATCAATACTTTTTGAATATTGATTTTTTGAATTGTGAAAAAAATGCTCTCTTGCTACGTTGGGATTCGAAGGTATTTACAAAATTTACTTATATTTAAAAGCAACTATTCCATGTTCCAAGTTAACGTGAATGATCCGTGAAAGGGACTGCTTCAAATTCTTGTTTTTACATACAATACATAAAAACATTGAAGGATTAAGTTGTGATCTGGCGAGATCCGGCACTGCCTTCAATTGTTTCATGTGCGATGACGTATAAGGAATCAAATCGCGTGATCGGAGCTTCCACTCTTGCCCCCTTTTCTTGCAAGAAGACATCAAGTGAAGTCGATCCCGCGACTACTATCGGCTTAAAAATTATAGCCATCTGCCTTTGAAGCTTAAGAACTCAAAAAAATATATTCTAGAGTCATAAGTGAATAGTCATTTGAAAGCCGAAAGTTTTCCACGTAAATGAGCTGCAAGACATTAATGTGAAAAAAATTCGTGCTTTGCCGACTGAAAAATGTAAAAAAAAAAAAAAGAAAGGAACTTCGGGCACACTGAGCAAGAGTCAAGTTTAGAGCATCATTTCTTATACAAGAGGTAATAGGAAAAAATTGTAAAAATCCATGAATATGAGGAAAACAATCGTGAACAGTCGAAAAATTTGAATCTGGGCAAGACTTCAGAGGCACGGGTCAAGGAAAGGCACCAGCGGTCGGTAGCAAAAAAAAAGCACCCGCCTGCTTTCTGACACTTGCTTTTCAACAAAAAAATGTCTAAAATTATCGCGATTTCCGAAAAAAAGAAAACATTCACATCCTTCCGGGAGATTGTGAATAATTACAGAGCCTATCCGTTACAGTTATCTAAGTATGTGTTCCATTTCCGTTATGCTGAAATCTAACTCTTTAAATTTCTTATGATTTCCATGAAAATACTGACCACTTGGAGGACCACGTTTCAGTTCCCGGTTTAAGCAAGGAAATGGAGTTCTCGCTGTAGAATCATCGTTCGACGATTGTGGGCTTAATTCTGTAAAAGACAAGAGATGTGTACCAAGTTTGAGACAGTTTGTTCTCTTTCATAATTTAGAATTAAGTCAGAATTAAATTGAAATTAAATCATAAAGGTAAGGCGAATATTAATATTGATACGCCTGTGAGTCAAAAGAAGACAAGCAGGTGGAGCGAAGGGATGATTCACGAAATGATTCGATCATACGATGCATTGAAAGCGCCATCAGCTAATAAGTGAGGATAACGTGAGTGCGATGCATCAGTTGGAGTCATTCAAGAGATTATCTGTCATCAGTTAAACTTGTGTCAACGAAAATATCCTGATTCATTAGAATTCAGATAGTTTAACGTGAGTTCGAAAATTCTAAATTCAATTTGACCGGGTGCCAACGCGATATAAGTGAAATTATCGAAGATGGGACGATCATGAATGTTAACAAACGTTAACTGACAAAAAACTTTAATTTTCAAAACGCACCTAACTGTAATCCGCAAAACACGCAGAATAATTTGTCACTGAATATAGACCAAAATGTACCGTATTCAAGCTTTGATCCTGGAGCTATGGTCTTTAAACATTTTGAACCTTCGAATCAAAATGTACGAAGGTAGCACGCGACGTGTCCATTAGAATTTGCTCCGAGCAGGCGATTGCCAAAGTCTGGTCCGCCTTTTTAGGGACAGCAATTTTTCAATGTTCACTCTCAACCTACAGATAGTTTGTCTATGATTAAATAGTGGGTATAATGAATCAAATCATTTTACAAAATATAACGGTGACGCAGCAACTTGCTCAAGGCTAAACTGTGGATTGAGCAGGTTGAAAAGGCAGCATGCGTAAACAACTGGCCAGACTCATATCTAGTATAAACAGTAAAATGCCATTTAAGTTACAGCTCTGTAAAAATTTTCTGCTGAACTTTATCCAGGCTAAAGAACAAATTTCGACAGGTTGGATCGAACGGTGAAAAATGCTTACAAAAATAATAGCCGGGTCGACAGGAAGAGCGTAGGAAATATTGTTAATTCTAAGATAACAATAGACTCGAAGTCAAAAACTCCAGGAGTTTCAAAGGAAAAAAAAAAAAGACGGTAAAAAGGACAAGTGAGGTGTTACAATTGTCAAAAACTTGCGAATTTTTGACGAGAATGCTCACAACCAAAGCGGGAACCCTTTTACGCAAGTTGTAAACAAAAGGGGCATGGTACGCAAAATTATAGAAAGCCCAGAACTTTAGAAACCGCGAATGTAAATACCGTCAATGACGCGATTGCCGAGGCCTCTCTTAAGTACGTATAGACGGTTAAAATTAATGAAAAACCCTTGGAAGCATTAATTTTAAAATGAAAAAAAGCAAAACTCAACATTATCATCAAAATATATGTCCGATTTTCAGTATGCTGAAATCTTACACTTTAGTCTGCTTATGACTTTCATAAAAATACTAACCTATTGAAGTATCACGGGTTGGTTTCCGGCTTGTACGAAGAGATGAAGTACTACCTCGAGAATCGTCGTTCAATGATTTTAAGCCTAATTCTGTAAAAGGACAAGAGAAATGTATCAAGTTTGAGAAAGTCCGTTCTATTTTCGTAATTAGAAATGAAATCATAATTAAATTACAATTAAATTATAAAGGTACGAGCGAATATTAATATTGATTCGCCTGTGACTCAAAAGAGGACAAGCAGGTGGAGCAAAGGGAGTATTCTCTTCTATCATTTAAGGTCATGTCAACGAATCTATCCTAATTCATTAGAATTCGAATAGTTCGGCGTAAGTTATTAAATTTTTTCAATTAGTGTGTGCAATTTTTATTGTAACAACTCTGAACGTTATTTTTCGATAAAGACCTTGTTGTGCATGGTTGCACCTCTATGCGTTTTATTAAAAATTAGATTTTTATCGTAACGACTTTGAACTTTATCTCATGATAAAGATCTCATTGAGCGATAAAATTAAAATATGGATAAGTCAATTTTCATTTTGAATAGGAGTCTTGACTTTGACTTAAATAATCTTTTCACGATTTTCATGAAAATACTGACCACCTGAAGCATCACGGGTATGTATCCGGCGTAAAGGAAGAGATGAAGTAGTACTACCTGTAGCATCGTCGTTCGATGATGGTGAGCTTAATTCTGTAAAAGGACAAGAGAAGTGTATCAAGTTTGAGATAGTCCGCTCTATTTTCATAATTTAGAATTAAATCAGAATCAAATTAGAAATAGATGAGAAATAAATCATAAAGGATCGGCCGAATATTAATATTGATACGACGCTGACCCAAAAGAGGACAGGCAGGTTTAGCGGAGGGATGACTCCCGAAATAATTCGATTATACGATCGACTGCGCACGCCGTTAGCTAATAAGTGGGGATAATCTCAATTCATTAGATTTTGGATATTAGACGTGAGTTATGGGATTTTTTTTATTAGTGTGAGTAATTTCAGGGGATTTCGTTTTCGCACAAGAAAATTTTATGTGCCCTTATTGCATCCGGACACTCAATTGTGAAGAAAAATGTTGAGTTTGAACTCGGTTGAACTAATATTGAAGATTCTGAAGAAACTTTACAAAAGCTTTCTTTTCTTATGGGAAATGTGTGTTGAACGCACCATAAAGAAGACTTTCAGAAAATATTAGAATTTTCAAAAAAATAATTAAATTTCCAACAAAACAGTTGAATTTTCGACCAAAAAAGACGAATCAACAAAATAGTTGGAATCTTAAACCTACAAAAATGAATATTCAACAGTAATGTATTTTTTGATCAAGAGAGATGAATTTTCAAAAAAATAAAAAAAAAACGAAATTTTCAACCAAAAATGAAATAGTCGCATTTTCAGCTTCAGAAAACTAATTTTTTAAAAATTTCAACAGATTGAATTCAACTTTAAAAAATGAATTTTTAGAAAAATATGTAGTGAAATCTTCAACTAAAATTATGATTTTTCCAAACCGAAGATTAATTTTCGGCTACAAAAGGTGAATTTTCAACAAAATAAAGTTTTGAATCAAAAATAGAATAGTTACATTTTCAGCTTAAAAATTAATTTTCAACAAAAAGAAACAAATTTTCTACCAGGTAAATTGAACCAAAGAAGATGAATGCTTAACAAAATAGTTCAATTCGCAGTCAATAAATGAATTTTAAAAAAGTTTACTTTTCTACCCTAAATAACTAATTTTCAAAAAAATTTATGAATTTTCCATTCCAAGGCAAATAGTTGAATTTTCAACATCAAATAAATTTTTCAACCAAAAATAAAATAGTTACATTTTCAGTTATAAGAATTAATTTTCAACAAAAAAACTAATTTTTTGTTTGTTAAATTGAACTTAAAAAGACAAATTCTTAACAAAATAGTTCAATCCACAGACAATAAGATGAATTCTTAAACACGAAGATTAATTTTCTACCCAAAAAGACGAATTTTCAGCAAAATAGTTTAGTTCTCGAATAGATAAGATAAATTTTCAATTAAAAATATATATTTTCAACCAAAAATGCAACAGTTATATTTTCAGTTTGAAAAAAACTGGGTGAATTTTCCACGATAAAGATGAATCTTCAACTAAAATGATGAATCTTTTTCTAAGAAGATTATTTTTAATGAAGCAGTTCCACTTTTGACCAGGTAGTTGAATTTTCAAATAAAAAATATCAATTCTCAACGAAAAGTGTAACTGATGATATTTTAATCAAAGGAGATTTTTATTTAAATCAGAAACAGTTAAATGAATTTAAAGAAAAACACGAATATTCAACAGAAAAAATAAATTTTCGACTGAAGAATATCAATTTTCAATCAAATAGTTGAATTTTTTAATTAGGAGAGATAAATTTTCAACCAGAAATTCAATCATTAAATTTTTAATTTAAAAAAAATTAAGTTTCCACCAAAAAGAAATTTTAGAACAAAAAAGATTACTTCTTAACAAAATAGTAGCATTTTTAACAAAATAGACAAATTCTCAACCGAATAGTAGAATTTTTTGGTGTAGTTACGAATAGTCCTTACCTCTGATTTTTTGAAACTCTCCATATTTATGTATTTTGACGCGCTGATTACGAAAATCATAGTGTGAATAGGCGCAAATTTGATTTTAATGATGAAAACCATAATAACCCCATTAAAATAATAGTTTTTCAGGTTTATGTCGAGAATTATTGGGAATTTCAGAAAATAATGTCAACAAAAGTTGCAGATTTAGTCAAAATACACATTCTATGTTTCTTCCATTTTTTTACGAGTGAAAGCTTTCGAAATATTTGTTGATAAAGATGAAAATTTCATGCCTAGCCCCTGCTGAAAATGTAAGTATTTTTTTACCTTAGATTTTCTGAAACTCTGCACACGTACGTGTTTTGACGTGGTGATCACAAACATGGTAGCGGAAATCAGCGCAAATTTGATTTCCAAGGGGGAACCCGTGGAAAAACCATGAAAGTAATTGTTTTTCGAATTTCTCTCGGTAAAGACAGTAAATTTTGGAAATTTTTTTAGAACAAAAGTTATAGATCCATTCAAAATATACATTTTTTGTTCCTTATAGTTTTCCTTTAGGAGTAATAGTTTCTGAGAAAATTGCTATTAAAATTTAGTGCGTGTAACAGGCTTGAGTGCGACAGGTCTTTCTTCACCGTCCGCGCTGACGGTACTTCAGGAGCAGTTGGTTGCGTGCTCTTATTACTTCCAAGTCGAGTGAACTGAAGCGATTATATAATACAAAAGGTGAGTGCAGATGTTTCGTTCTAACATTTTTTGTCTTAGTTTTTCTTTTTTTGTAGGTTCCAAACTTACCATCAGGATGAATCAGCGACACAGAATTTTTAGTTTCAGTCTCATTTCTGAAGACCGAGATAAGACACTTCAGTGGTTATGGGATATTGAATTGATTCCAACGAAACGATTCTGTTGTAAGCATAAGAAGAAAATGGTTCTCAGCGAATCAAAATTAACTTGCGGTAAATTTCCCTGTCCGGAAAACGGAAAATATTTTCACTTTCATACTGTTGCTGAAAATAAATGGTTTGGAAACCCTCATATTTCCGCAGCCTCATGTATGTTAATTACATACAGCTTCGCATTGCATTTCAATTTTGAGCAAACCATCAGAGAGAGAGCAGCCTTTCGGAAGGTCAGCAAGTTTCTAGAGAAACTATTTTAGATCGCTTCTCTTTTTGCAGAGAGGTTTGCATGCTTGCTCTTGACGAGAATCGCAAACAGGAAGGTCACATTGATGTTGTCGGCGCAGTGATCCCAACTTTGGCATGTAGACGTACTGCGCTTGCGCCAGGACCCTTAAGAGGAATAAGACACGCCAACCCGTTACCATAGCAATAACAAGTTGCGCCGTGTTCCTCTTACGCATAGCTAGCGCAAGCGCAGTACAGCGACATGCCAAAGTTGGGGTCACTGCGTCGGCGAAGTCGTCGAAATTGACGAATGTAAGATCAGTGGCCGGAAACATGAAAGAGGAGGTGTGGTGGAGGGTTCATGGATCCTCGGCATAATTCATAGGGGCCATGCCTCCCAGTATCGGTTAGAAATATGTCGCGACAATAAAGCAGATAATGATACTTTGATTTCTCTGATTAAAAAACGGTAGTTATGGTCATGAAACTGTGAATCATTTATGCGACGATTCCTCTCACGATAAGAAGTGCGCAAGAGCAACTTTGCAGACCATCTTTGCGAGTTTTTCTGGCTACTCAATTTGGTTCAATCCGAATCAGTCTGAACGAAATTTGCAAACCAAATGAATCCAAACTCAGATTGACCTAAACCGATTTCCAATCTAAATATACATGATTTTGATTTTCGTAATTGGAGCGTCAAAATACATGAGTCTACGGAGTTTCAAAAAAATCGGAGGTATAGGCTGTTCGGAACTTTATTCAGAACAGATATTATTTAAAAAGAGGAAAAGAGGGCAATATGGGAAAGTGTGTTGAGTCCTAAATGTAAAAGTAATTTTCAAACGTATTATATATTATTATTATTATCAAGCGCTTATTAAGTTACCATTTTTTGTGCAATTATTCTTAAATTATGTTTACGTATGCGTACGATTTAATTCATTTTCAGAATAGGATATGCGAACGCATGGATAGGGTAACTTGCGGGGCGCTAATACGCAATAAGGATATAGAGGGCGCTTGGACTATGTTACGAGATATCACTGTTAAAACTGGGATCGAAGTGTGTGGTACTGCGGTTGTAGGAAGAATATCTGGTGATGCGCGATGGCCTGAAGAAATTCAGGCAGCCGCCAAAGAAAAGAAAAAGCACATGAAAGAAGGTTGAAATCACAAGGCTTAGCGATAAGGAGAGAAATAGACTTGAAAATGATTACAGAGACAAAAAGAGAAAAGTAAAAGTACTAGTCCAGAGAAGGGAAGATAAAATCAAAAGAGAAGAAGAGAAGAAAATGCAAATCAATTTTGGAGGAAGCAAGAAACGGTTTTATAAATTGGTTTTGACTACTATCAAAGGAGGTAGTAGTACAGAGTTAGTCAGCATGAGAATGGCAAGGGTGAACAGTATGATACAGATAGGAATCGATTAGGACAGGACTAGACGCAATAGATCTAATGCCTTCACGATGATCCCCTACTCCAAAGATAATTTAAATTTAGAAATAATTTAATAAATTGTCTGACGTCTTCTACTTACCAACAGGGTGAAAGTAAAGAACTGAGATTATCAGCAGATTAGCGATGATGATCTTCATTGTTCCAAAATAAAGGAGCTACTTTCTTGAATGAATTACCGGAAGATTGTAACTGATGGCGAGAAAAATAAGCCTCACACGGCTTTGTCTACAAGTCGTTATCTTGTTTATTTTTCTAATGATCGCAGATACCTAATAGAGACAACGTATAAACTACGAAATATTTTTATTGTTTGCGCCAATTTTCATCCACGTGCGTGACCTTGAGGCATTCATTATTTTTATCAATATTACGCAAGTTCATGTCTGTGGATTTTCATTACTATTGAAGAAACTTTTACATTTTAGGTTTAAAATATGTTTTGAATGATAATTAATAATTTCGAAATAAAAGCGCTTGCCATTTTTTTTTAAATGTAGGGGAAACCTCCCTACAGTGGATAATGCAATCTACAGTGGATAATCATTCATTAAAAATACTAATATATGTAAAATCATTAATTTAATTGATACTTAAGAAACTGTACGTGTTCATAAAATAAAATTGATGGATTTTATTTAATTTTTTATTTCAATTAATGATTATCCACTCTAGGTTGCATTATCCAACAGTAGGAAGGTTTCCCCTATTGAATGGTTTTAAATTGAAGATTTGATAAATAAAATAGTTTTTAACTGAGCGCCGTCGATAAACTACGTTACTAATTTCCGGGGGAGGGGTTAACGTCTAAACCTGCGATTGATACCCCCCCGGCCGGGCCCGCCCAGTGGAAATAACGTTACCTCTTTCCATATTTTCCATTCTCCTCTTTTGCAAAGGAATTTCACCTTTTCCTCGTTTTTTGCTTAAATACAAACAGAATTTTTTGGCTAATAACTTATCTTTTTTAGTAGAAAATTCACGTATTTGGTTGAAAATTCATCTTTCTTGATTAAAAATTTCTTTCTAGTTAAAAATGCATCCTTGTAGATTTAAAATTCAATTGTTTTGTTAAGTTTTTTTTCGCAAATTCAACACTTTTTTTGAAAGTTCGTGTTTTTGGATTGAAAATTCATTCTTTATGGTAGAAAAATAATATTTTCTGCTTAACAATCCATCTTTCTTTCTTTTTGATTAATAATGTCAATGTCGTTTTATTGAAATACAAAATAATACATTTTTCGTTAAGAATTCATCTTTTTTGTTTAAGAACTGATCCACACTTGGTTAAAAATTCAACTATACTGTTAAAAATTAGATAATTTTCTTGGAAATTTAAAATTGGATGATCCCCCAGGTAACATTCTGATGAAAGGATAGTATTTATTTCAAATAAAGTTCAGAATAGTAAGTAATTTTGAATGAGAAACATTAAATATTTTTGTGAAAAATGGAAACAAGACTTAATTTTCGAGGTTATAGCAAAGCATGACGAAACCTATTTACAACTTGAGAAACATTGCCTTGTTATTTAAATAAAGTTGAAAATGTAACACAATTGCGTTCTTCTATTAAAATTTTCTGTTTGTCATTATTTTTTCCATTTTGGCCGAGTAAAATGTAAATACGTAAAGTTGGTCACGTAGTCTATTTACATTTTTCGCAACATTGCCTTATTATCGTTTCAATGAAGTGGAAAATGTTGCACAATCGAATTATTTGATTAAATTTGTCTATTTCTCACTGTTTTGACACATATGAGAGTGGATTTTATCCTTTAAAATAATATTTTTTTGTGCTCACCCCCTGCTTCCATACGAATGCCTTAAAAAATGATCACTTATGAGCGAAATCAGTAACCAATGCCGCGAAACTAATTTTTGATTGCTTGAACCATTTTTATTTTTTTGAACAATTAATTTTCTGGACAAATCGCAAAATAGGTATATATTATAGGTGCTATGAGTTTTATAATGAATAGAGATAACGTTCTTATTTCCTTCAGTAATTTCTAAACTGTTCAATCAAGTAGATAGCTCATTAAGGAAAAACAGGAACAACACATTTCTTTAGCGATTCTTTCAGAAATTTAGATATTTTGTGTATCTTATTGTTTGTTAATGTTTCCTTTATATTCTAAAATAATATTTAGTTGATGAGACGATTAAAAATTGTTTAAATATTTTTTTCCTCTAAAAATATGTAAATCGTAGCAACCTATCGTCGTCGATTTCCAGACGGTAAAATAAACATTGCCGACGAAGTAATCTGTTTCTTCGTTCATTGCGATTAAATTTAGTTATTAAATTCATGAGGCTCCTGAAATTAAAAAGAAATTAACGAGTCCAGATTTGTGAAACATTTAACAATTTATTCTAAACTCGGGAGGATTCAAAACATTACAATGAAAATTTCATACCGAGCTAACAAATTAATACGTCATTCCTGAAATCCCAAAATCCCTTTTCTTGTTTCTATGATCCCCTATTTCTTACTTTTTCAATTTACGAAAGACAGAAAAAACTAAATTCGAGAGACGAAAACTTTTGAGAGTTATGTTGCTACACTCAAAATTCTAAAATTTAACAAATCAATCATAATGCCACGAGAAAGAACTTCTAAGGCCGGAAGAAGCCTCGAAAGAAGCTTAAAAGGCGCACTGGAGTATGGCCATAATCTCAGATTGTGGAACTGTGGCGTAGGACTCCATCTCGATTGTGAAACCCATTCCATTCCTTCTACGATATACGCTGGCTCCTGCATTTTCCTCGTTCCTGGAGTCATTTTTCAACCAGTTGTCTCCATCACTGGGCAGGTGTGCGTCGCCATTAACCCATTCCTCCTACGTGGATAGGCTAACTCGATACTTCTTGTCGAAGAGCTAGCGAGTGACCATTTTGTCTCTGGGCATGTTTAGGGTCAGCCTCCTCGCGATGTCGAATGAGATCTTCATTGCTGTCGAGATCCTTCTGCCATTTACCAAATTCAGCCTCCAGACCGCCTTTGCAACCACGGCCTTGATGGTAAGATGGAGGGACTCCAAACCTATTAGTGCCCCCTGTGCCATCGTGGGTGTCGACTTCGAGGCACCAGTGACGCCTCTCAAAATCAGTCCCCTGATCCTTTCCAGTTGAGATTTCACAGTGGACAGCTTGACTCTGCTCCATCAGACCACCGCCACATAAGTTAGCCTGGTCGCAAGATCGCTGTGTAGATCCACATAAGTGTCTCCGGTTTCAAGTCCCAGATTTTCTCGATGGCTCTCCTACAGAGCCGTAGAGTCGCTACTAGCTTCTTGCACTTGTTTTTCAGGCTTTCGTTCCATAACAAATTCTTATCCAGAATGACTCATAGATATTCAGCTCGTTCTTTGATTTCCAGTTCTTGTCCTCCAAGTTTTAATTTACTCCTGGTTCCCCACTTGTACCTTCTGATGAAAACAACCGCGTCTGTCTAACTCGGATTAATCGATAGTCCAGTTTTCTTGCACCATGAATCCACTATCATCAGTGCTTGCTGCATTACTCCGAAGAGGGTATCCAGATGCTGGCCGCGCACGATAACCAGTTTGTCCTCCGCATACCCTATGACATGGTGGCCCTGACGCGAGAATAGATGAAGCTGTTCGTACAAAGTAGGCAGCGCAGCAAGGGTGATAAAACCCCTCCCTTCGGACATCCCGAGTCGATGGTTCCACATAAAGTGGCATCACCTTTAGTCGTAGTTAGATTCCTGTTGTCCAATATGTGGCACGTCCATTCCTCGATTGCAATAGGCATACCATATGTAATCATGGCCACCCTGATTACCTCTCCAGAGGTATTATTAAAGGCTCCTTCGATGTCCATAAAGGTTCCAATTGCGAGGCCTTTTTCCTTCAGTTGATCTTCAATTTGGTTTACTACTCTGCTTGGGGCCGTCTCCGTCGAGTGATCAGCTCTGTTGGCGTTTTGTTCCTTGTGAAGCGGGCTACTTGACAAGACCTTATCGCAGATATATCTACTATCAACAAGTCTTTCCACTGTTTTTAGTAGGAAAGATGTTAAGCTGACGGGACAGAAATCCTTGGGTGAGGTATAACCGATCCTATGTGCTTTCGGAATAAAGACTACTCTCGTACCCCTTCATGCCGCCGGGACATGTTCCAACTTCAGACTAGCCCTAGGAAGTCTCACTAGCGGTCCTCTGATGATCTCTTCAGGCATCTGTAAGAGGACTGGATATACGCCACCTGGGCCAGGAGACTTGTAAGGATTGAAAGACTTCAGGGCCCACCTGACCCTGGCGGGAGTGACAATCTCGTTGGCTGGCCGCCGTATCGGGCCCAGTTGGGACGCAGGCAACTTAGTTTGTCTGTCAGGTGTTGTCCCCTTTTCTCCAAACCTTAGAAGCCCGGAAAATGTGCCTTAATTAGCTGAGCCAAGGTATCCCAGTCCAACTCTGAGTACTCTCCGACGGGAAATTTCAGAGTGCCGAGAATAGCGCTCGGGTTTCGAGAAAGCAGCCTATTCAGTCTAGTCGCCTCAGCTCCCTTCTCGATGTCTGTGCAAAAGTTGGTCCAGCTCTCCTGCTTTGCCTTACGTATTGCACCCCTGTATTCTTCTGTACTCTTCTGTGAGTAATCTGAGAAAGTGGGTTCATCTGAAACTCTCAACTTCTTGATATTGTCCTCAAAACTTCTAGTGCAGAGAGTGATGTCAATGACTTCCTTCCTGACCGATTTACGGAACTTCGGAGTGTTTCCCGTGTTAAGAATGTCTAAATCACTGGTGATTAGGTATTCCAGTTGGTTATTACCTCTTGAGTTGTTGTCCGTGCTGCCCCACAAATTGTGGTGGTAATCAGCATCACATCCGAGCAGAAGAGAAATACCCCTTTTCTTGCAATATTCCACCAGTGTACGTACCTCCTTTGGTGGGTTGGTATCGCTGTCATAAGGAAAATAAGCCGACCCCAGAACTAGCTTTTCTATTCCTTTGAGATATGTGGCTATCACCATTAGCTCTCTCGAATATAGTTCAAGCAGCGGGACAGCGTTAACTCCCTTCACCAGTATGCAGGCCCTTCGTTTGGCGGCCTTGGGGTCCCTGTAACAAAAAAATCCCCTTATGTTATCTCGAACTAACCATGGTTCTTGAATTAGTGAGATACCTATGTGCTTCACAGCCATGCCCCTCTGCAAAACTGCAGAGGCGCCTTTGCTGTTATTATTATTATTATTATTATTATTATTATTATACCATTAAGCCATTTCCCTTTCGGGGCTGTGATGCACGTTAATCTGGGTAATGGTAAGACCAGGGACAGTCATTTAGGTCTGATCCCGATCTTCCTGTGTCTCAACAGCTCCTCCTGTTCCTGGCCGGCAACCCTAAAGTTGACCTGTTCAAAGTGATAGAAGGGCCTGTTGTTGAGTGCCGCGAGAGCCCTCGTCTGGGATTTAGGAATCTGCACGACCAGGAGATGCCTCGTGCCTCCTAATGAGTCCTATTCTTGAGGCCTATCGTGCCTGACGATTCGCCAGGACGCTGTCTTAAGTAAGGGGTGGAATTTCTCCAACTAACGGAGCACCTCAGACGGGTCTTCCAGTTCACCCGGGAACCACGCCGTGGACCTCACCATCTTCTGGAGCAACTCAACCCCACCCACCTTAAGAGATGCTCCTTCCCACGACTCTGTTTTGACCACTGCTTTGAGTAGTCAAACTTCAGCCGCTAGGTCGGCTGCCACAAATACGAAGACCCCTCCCCTGCAGAAGGAGGTCAAGAATCTTGGCCACTGATCTGGGGAAACTCTTTTGAGCGCCATCTAGGTAGCCTCCCTGAATATCTCGTATTGCTCTGTAGTGAGCAATGAGTCCGGGTAGTTGGTGTCGTCAGGGGGTTAGTCCTCTGAGCGGCTGTCAGTCCAGCTCCCGATGAATCTCTGTTCGTCGGCTTCTGGACCTCCTTGTCTCGCTTCAAAGGCTTAGCCACCCCCGGTGGGGTGCCCTCTGAGCCTTCTGGGCCTCAGGGCAGGCTGTCGGCCCTGTAGCTACCGACGTTCCAGCTTCCACAGCTGCTCTACTAGCCTGCTGCGCTTGCCTCTTCAGTCTCCTCCTCTAGGAACCGTTGATGCATCTCTTCTTTTTGGGGGACTGATTGGCCTCTCCCATTACCATAGCCTCGTTCAGTGGGACCGTTGATCCCTCAGCACCCGAGGGAGCTGGGGGCACAGCCGTCACCTGAATTTAGCTTGCCGGGGAGACAGGTGGGGACGAAAGGGTTATGTTAGACCCGTAAAGGCCCAACCCCTCAGCCCCCTCCGCCACCTCCCTTCCTCCTCCTTTTCCACTTTGGGTATTTTGCGTGTTCATTTTGATCCCACGAGAAGCTAGGGAAATAAAAGGTCCACCCGTGCAGAGCCCCGCATGCAGGGGTAAGACTAATTACTCGGGGAGGTCGTCCGGTATCCCCGAAAGGCCATTAGGACACCTTCGTAACCCCTAGATGCCAAAGTGCCACGAGCACGATCACTCTACACCTTAGGGGGGTGGTTACATTGAGTTATATTCAACTGTTTTTTTTATTTTAATTTAAATCTTTCTTCACTGAAATATCAACTATTACATTTTTCGTTAAGAATCAATCTTTTTTGGTTGAAAGTAGAACAACTACCTTGTTGGAAATCAATTTTTTTGGTTGAAGATTCATTACTTTAGTCAAAAATCCTTTTATTTTTTTTTAACTTCGCTTCTTTCGAAATTTATTTTTATACTGAAAATTTAACTATTTCACTTTTGTTTTAAAAGTTATCTTTTTCAGTTGGAAATTCAAGTGTGTGATTGAAAATGTAACGATTTTGTTGAAAATTCGTCTTTTTGTTGAAATATCATTGTTTTTGTTTGTAAATTCATTTTCTTCCATTTTTTGTTGAAAATTTATCTTTCAAATTGAAATATCATTTTTCTTTCGTTGAAAATTGAACTGTTTTGCTAAAAATTCAATTCTTTATCTGAAAATTCATGTATTTTATTGAAAATTCGTTCTATTAGCTAGAATATTATTCTTCTTGTTTGTAAATTCAGTTTTTCCATATTTGGTTAAAAATTGATTTTTTAGGCTGCGTTTTCACGGAGCTCGAATTTGCATTTTTCATTGAATTAATATGTCACATGTGGTTCGCATCTAGGTTTTCGACCAATTACATTTTCCATAGACCAAAACGGTAACTAGAAAAGAAACCTAAAAGTAAAAAATATTAATTCTGCGATTAATTCAGAATCTGTTACGCCTCCTGCGCTGTTGTCGATTTGGAGACTGATAATGTAGAACATCCTCTCTTGATTCGTCACCGACGCAGAGTGATACAAATCACAAATATGTTCATCGATCAAATCAATTGTGTATACTTAAGCTCAGATTTGAATCAAGACATTTTGTTGTTTTAATTAAAATAAATTATTTTTATTCACACTTTACTTGAGTTTTAATTCGACAAAAGACGACCACGGCGAACCGTTCTGAATTACTGGAGTGAGCTACGCTTAATAAATGGACTGGACTTTTGTTTGCGGGTTTTCATACAAATATTTTAAGTCCAATTCATATAAAATAATTCAGAGACGCAAGTGTCGCAGGTTTAATGTTTGAAAGAATACGGCGAGATACAATTCTTATCTGGCGTTTTCGATGCTCTGCACATATATTTATGAGTTCGGTTTTGGTACCAAAAAAGGTGGAATTCGCCCTTTTAGCCAATATAATGTTATTTCTGATTTCAATAATTATTAACAGTTATTCTGTACGAATTCCTACGGGCCATTTAATTAGTTCACTTTTTTTTAGGTGTTACAGAGTAGGTGTTCTAAAGAGTTGAAGTGCTCGGAGAAATTCTCACGAGCATGAGAATATGCTCGAGAATATGCTCGACCTTTATGTGCTTTGAGAATTTAATGAGCATTTATGAGTATTTTGAATTAGAATTTAAAAAATCGTATTTTCTGCTTTCATTAATAATAATCTTTTTATTTAAATTTCACGGGAAAATGCATCGCTTCAATATGCAAAGGGCGCTAAATTTAAATGATAAAGGAAGTCAAAGTAATAGAAAACATATTCCCATTAAACAGTGCCTATACAGGTTTGCTACAATATCCTAATTTTCAAATTATTCTAGGCATAAATCCAATCATACATCTAGAATATCAATAATGTTGATGGAACTAAACTTTTGTTTCTTGATATATTTTAAACGCTTTTTAGTTCTGTATTCAAGTCAAAAAGACCGATAATTTTCAACCAAAGAAATTAATTTTTAACTAAAATGATGAATCTTCAACCAAAAATATGAATGTTTAACCAAATAGTTAATTGAATTTTCAACCCAGAAGATTAATTTTCTACTAAAAAAGACACATTTTCAACGTAGTACATGAATTTTCATCTAAAAATATCAATTATCATCCAAAATTAAAATAGTTAAAATGTTAGAAAAATAAATGTTCAACCAAAAAAAAAAAAAAAAAATTTTTAAAAAAAATCTTTTTTTTTTTCATGCAAAAAAAATGATTTTTTTACGAAAAATAGAATTCCATTTTCAGTTCAAACAAACAATTTACAAAAAAATGAATTCTCAACAAAGTAATTCAATTTTACACCCAAAGGATGAATTTTCCACCAAAAAAGATACAGTTTCAATCAAATATATAAATTTTCAATCAAAAAAGATAAATTTACAAACCAAGAATATAATAGTTCAATTTGCAGTTAGAAAAGTAAATTAAAAAAAAGAGAAGATTTTCTAGCCAATTTGATTAATTTTTAATCACAATGATGAATTTTAAACCAAAATTATGAATTTTTGACAAAATAGTGGAATTTTCAACTCAAAACATGAATTTTCTATCAACAAAAAAAATGAATTTTCAACAAAATATTGTTTTTCAACAAAATAAATGATTTCCAAAAAAATAGAATTGTTAAATTTCTACAAAATAGAGAATTTTTTAACGAAAAAATTACATTTCTATCAAAAAAGGTAATTTTTTCACAATAAATTCATTATTTTCAATTATTCAATTATTTTTTAACCAAAATCATGAATTTTCAGCTGAAAAGATGAATTTTCTACCAAAAATAAAGTAGTTAAATTTTCAGTTAGTAAAATAAATTTTCAACCAAAAAAGAAACGAATTTTCAACAAAATAGTTAAATTTTCAACCTAAGAAATAAATTTTCAACCAAAAACATGAAGTTTCAACTAAAGAGAGAACTCTTCTACCAAAAAAAGACTGATTATCAACAAAGAGTTGCATTTTTACCTAAAACAGATCAATGTTCAAATAAAAATACAATAGTTAAATTTTCACTACAAAAATAAATTTTCAATAAAATTAAAATAAATGTGTAACGAAATAGTATAATTTTTTCAACCAATAAGATGTATTTTATATCCAAATAGATGAATCTATAACAAAGTACACGAATTTTCAACCACATATTTGAATTTTTGAAGGAATTTTCAACCAAAAAGATGAACTATTCCCCAAGAAGATTCTCACAAAATTCAAGTTTTCAATAAAATACAATTATTATTATTATTATTATAGATTAGCAGTTCGAACTCGAAAGTTCATTGCCTCACTAACCCGAGACCGCCACACATCTCTATCCTGTGCATCCTCCATCCAGTTTAAGTAATCATGTCCTAGTTCTTTTAAATCATCCCTTACATTTTTCTCCCATCTGTTTCTCGGTCTGCCTAAGGGTCTCTTACCAATCGGTTTCCCTCTTAAAACTTGCGCCACTATTCTTTCATTTCCCATTCTTGCTACATGCCCCGCCCATCTTAGTTTACGCGCTTTCATTACTCCATTAATATTTGCTGACCCGTAGAGAGCATGCAGCTCATCATTATGCAGTTTTCTCCATTCGCCGGTCTCTTCGTCCCTTTTTGGACCATAGATTTTTCTAAGTACTTTATTCTCAAAAACTCTAAACCTATTCTCCTCTCCTTTCGTCAGCGCCCACGTTTCGCACCCGTACATGACGACCGGCATTATTATTGTTTTGTAGATTCTTACTTTGATGTTTCTAGATAGCAATCGCGATTTTAATAGTGTGTTTGCTGCATAGTAGCACCCATTGCCAGCGTGCAGTCGCGCGTTGATTTCCGTTTTAATCTTATTTTCGCTAGTTATAATTGACCCGAGGTATTTAAACTCGCTAACCCTTTCGAATTTCATATTTCCGGCTGTTAGATCCCCGTCTTGATTACTTTGTTCAGATCTGACGACGGTCATATATTTTGTTTTCGTTTCGCTAACCTCCAAGCCAATATCTTTGGCTTTTGTGATCAAGATTTCTGCATTTTTAGCTACCGTTTCTTTATCATCCCCTAGTATGTCGAGATCATCCGCATATCCAAGAATTTGTATTACCCCATTGAGGGTAGCACCGGTCGGATTCGCCTGCACTTGCCTAACCACGTATTCTAAAACTAAGTTAAAAAGGACGCACGAAAGTGCATCGCCCTGTTTCAGACCATCGCGGATCGAAAACTCTTCAGATAACCTTCCGTTTACGCGTATTCTTCCCCTACTGCCGCTTAAGCAAATTTCGATAAGTCTAACCAATTTTCTTGACACACCCAAGAACTCTAAGATCCAGTACATTCGCGCGCGTATAATAGAGTCGTAAGCTTTTTTAAAATCGATAAATAGCTGATGCACTGCTTCATTAAATTCCCATTTTTTTCTAGCAGTTGTCTAATTCTGAACATTTGATCGCTTGTAGATCGGTTTCGGCGGAATCCACACTGGTAATCCCCAATGATTTCCTCGGCGAAAGGAGTTAGCCTACCTAAGATTACATTGGACAGGACCTTATAACACGACGACACAAGTGAAATTCCCCGATAATTGTTACAGTTCATTTTATCGCCTTTTTTAAAGATAGGAATAACAATAGAGTCATTCCATTCCTCTGGAATGCGTTCTGTTTTCCAAACTGTGCGTATTAATTTACAAATTTGTCTTTTGAGGCAAGGGCCTCCATTTTTTATCAGTTCAGCCGGTAGGTCGTCGATGCCCGCGGCTTTGTTATTTTTCAACTTCTTTATGGCCATTTCTATTTCTATATCAGCAGGATCATCAATTAGTAGATCAGCCGTGTGGATTTCGCCGAGACTATCTTCAACGGGGGCTTCGCGTACATTTAATAGTTTATCGAAATATTCTTTCCATAAATTCAGTCTCTCTGTCGCGTCGGCTACTAGGTTGCCATTTTCGTCCCTCATTACTTCCGTTCTACTTTGAAAGCCTTTCCTTATAAAATTGATTCCCCTGTACATCTCGCGCGGGTTATTCTGTTTATTATGCGTTTCTATTGCTAGTATTTTATTCTTTTCCCACTCCCTTTTCTTGGATCTATAGAGCCTATTTGTACTTTTACTAATCTCGAGATACTTCTTATGTGTTTGATCGCACTTATTTTGTAAACTACTTAGTCTGGCCTTCCGACGTTTTTCAAACCCGAGTTTGCACTCTTCGTCATACCATGGTTTGCTTTTTGTTACTTTCTTTAAGCCTATCGTAAGTTTCGCGGCTGTCTTTACCGCCTTTTTTATATTGCTCCATAGGGTTTCCGGGTCCTCCTCGTAATTATTGTTATCGTCTCTCTGTTCTTGGAGAGCGTCAAAGCTATTAGAAATCTCAACTTGATAATTTAATGTTTCTGTTGCTGTTTTGAACTTATCTATATTGAAACGAACTGTTGGCTCTGTGCGGCTTGTTTTCTTACTGATCGCTAGCCTAGATCTTAGTTTTACTATCACGAGAAAATGGTCTGAATTTAGATCCGCTCCCCTATACGATCTTATACCGAGAATGTTTGTATGACGTCTTCTGTCAATTAGAACGTGATCAATCTGATTGTGAGTGTTACCATCTGGTGATCTCCAGGTGGCCTTATGTATATTTTTATGCTTGAAATATGTGCTTTGGACAACGAGGTTCTTTGAAGCTGCAAAGTTTATTACTCTAGTTCCATTATCATTACTGACGTCATGCAAACTTTCTGATCCTATTGTAGGCCTATACATCGGTTCTTTTCCAATTTTCGCGTTGAAATCTCCCAATACTATTTTTGCGTCAAAAGTTGAGAACTTGTCAAAAACCTGCTCGATTGTTTCGTATAAGAGATCTTTAGTGTCTTCGTCATTGTCCTCGGTGGGGCAGTGCACATTGATTAATACCTGTTTGCTGAAAATACCCTTCAGTACAATGTATGATAACCGATCGTTAATGAACTGCATGTCGATAACCGCTTGCGAGATTCGTTTATTAATAAGAAAACCGGTCCCCAGTCTCCATCCCTTAGCTCCCCCATAGTGAAAAGTATAGTTATCCTTAGAAATTGACGCGAAATCGCCCGGCCAGCATGTTTCTTGGAGTGCTATTAAGTCAGTTTTGTATTTATTTGCTATCCCAATGAGTTCGCTAAATCCGCCAGTATTTAGACTACGCGCGTTTAGAGTTCCCACCCTTAGATCCTTAACTGTAGTTTTTTGTTTTTGCAAGTTAGCCATGGTAGTTTCAAGATAATCCGCACGTTAGGATCCTATTCCGATCGTAGGTGAGTCCACTGTCCCAGGAGTGATAACCCCCATACCTCCCTAGGTCTAAGTATGGGAGCTTTCCGACCCTGACAAGGACCATGTCAACTTGTCGTCAGACACATTACAGTGTCATCCTCGTATCCTAACGTCCCCCTGCAAGGCAGCGCGCCTATACTGGCATCAGTACCCCTTTGGCCCTATACAGGCGAATCATTCCACACATCCCTTGCGGGCAGTGTCATCGCTGCGGTGTCCAATGGGCAGCAGGATTTTTCCCTTACAAGATTTTTAGTTTTGGTTCGGGTAGTGTTTCTAGGTGGATACACGCTGCACCTCGGCCTGCCAGGACCCACTCATTGCGTATGAACGTGAATGGATGGGTCCTCCCAAACCATGGTCATCGTGTTTTCTACCAGTGCTAGGCCAACATCTTAGGCTGGGCTCACCACACCCACGACTGGTTCCTATCGGCTGTCCGCGGCTGCTTATTCTTGTATTCGCAGCTAACCTGAGGGGCTGTTCAGCCTAACGGGCCGTTCCTCTATCCGCAACCCGAGGACG
>CAKNXH010058801.1:0-16320 GCA_932178445.1 Andricus quercusramuli | reverse complement strand
AAAAAAATATAATAGTTGATATTTAAACTAAAAAGGATTTTAATTTTCAATTAAAAAACAGTTTGACATACCAAAAAGACGAATTTTCAACAAAATACTTGAATTTTTAACTAAAACAGATTATTTTTCAACCATAGAGTTGTATTTTTCACAGAAAAAAAACGATTTTCTACCAAAGAAGAAGAATTGTTAACAAAATACATACATTTTTTACCAAATAGTTGAATTTTCAACCAAAAATGTGAATTTTTAACTGAAATGATGAGTCTTTAACTTAAATAATTAAATTTTCAACCAAATAGTTGAATTTTTAAATTATAAAATGTCAATTTTTAATCAACATTGGAATAGTCAAATTGTCATTTAAACAAAATTCATTTTCATAAAAAGTAAACGAATTTTTTACCAAATAATTGAATTTTCAATCAAAATTTGAATTTTCGACTAACAAGATTAATTTCTACCGAAAAGATAAATTCTCAACGAATTACGTAAATTTTTAACCAAACAGTTGAATTTTTAAATTAGAAAATATCAATTTTTAACCAAAAGTGGAATAGTTAAATTTTCTTTTAAACTTCTTTTTTTTTTTAAAGAGTTGAATTTTCAACCTTATAGCACTCATTTTCACGAAAGAAATGTAATACTTGATATTTAAACTAAGAAGATTTTAATTTTCAATCAAAAAACAATTTTATATACGAAAAACACGAATTTTCAACAAAATACTTGAATTTTTAACTAAAACAGATTAATTTTCAACCATAGAGTTGTATTTTTCGCAGAAAAAAATGATTTTCTACCAAAGAAGACGAATTGTTAACAAAAAACATATTTTTTACGAAATAGTTGAATTTTCAACTAGGAAGATTAATTTTCTACCGAAAAGATGGTTTCTCAACAAATTACATAAATTATCAACCATACAGTTGAGTTTTTAAATTAGGAAAGATCATTTTTCAACCAAAAGTAGATTAGTTAAATTCTTATTTAAAAGAAACTAATTTTCATAAAAAGTAAATGAATTTTTCACAAAAGAGTTGAATTTTCAACCTTAAAATACTAATTTCCACCAAAAGAATATAACAGTTGATATTTAAGCTAAAAAAAGATTTTAATTTTCAATTAAAAAATAGTTTGACATACCAAAAAGACGAATTTTCAACAAAATACTTGAATTCTTAACTAAAACAGATTAATTTTCAACCAAATAGTTGTATTTTTCACAGAAAAAAAAGGATTTTCTACCAAAGAAGACGAATTGTTAACAAAAAACATATTTTTTACCAAATAGTTGAATTTTCAACCAAAAATATGAATTTTTAACTGAAATGATGAATCTTCAACTGAAATAATTGAATTTTCAACGAAAAAGATGAAGTTTCGACTAAGAAGTTTAATTTCTATCGAAAAGATGGAACTTTCAACAAATTACGTAAATTTTTCAACCAAATAATTGAATTTTAAATGATAAAATATCAATTTTTAACCAAAAGTGGAGTAGTCAAATTTTCATGCAAACAAAATTCATTTTCATAAAATTAAACGAATTTTTTACCAAATGTTCAATTTTCACCAAAAAATATAATAGTTGTTATTGAAACTAAAAAAGATTTTAATTGTAAATTAAAAATAGTTAAATATACCAAAAAAGACGAATTTTCAACAAAATACTTGAATCCTTAACTAAAACAGATTAATTTTCGACCAAAGAGTTGTATTTTTCTCAGAAAAAAACGATTTTCTACCAAAGAAGAAGAATTGTTACCAAAACATATATTTTTTAACAAATAGTTGAATTTTCAAATAAAAAGATGAATTTTCAACTGAAATGATGATGTTTCAACTAAGAAGATTAATTTTCTACCAAAAAGATGAATTCTTAATAAATTATGTAGATTTTCAACCAAGCAGTTGATTTTTTAAATAAGGAAATATCAGTTTTTAACCAAAAGTGGAATAGTTAAATTTTCTTTTTAAACGAAATTAATTTTCATAAAAAGTAAAGGAATTGTTTACAAACTTCTTAAATTTTCGAGCCAAAAAGATGAACTCCCTTAGCAGTTGAATTTTCAACCTTAAAATACTAATTTTTACCAAAAAATGTAATCAGTGATATTTAAACTAAAAAAGGTTTTAATTTTAAATAAAAAACTGTTCAATATACTATAAAGACGAATTGTTAACAAAATGCATATTTTTTTGACCCTATAGGTAAATTGTCAAATAAAAAGATGAATTTTCAACTCAAGACCCTGAATTTTCAATAAAAAAGTTCAATTCCAACCAATCACTTGAATTTTCAACCGAACAGATAAGCTTTTAATTAAAAAGAATCAATTTAAAAAAAATAATAATTTTCAAGAAAAATTATGAATTTTGAACTAAAGTAGTTGAATTTTCAACCAAAAATATTAATTTTCAACCCAAGGATATGAATTTACAACAAAAAAGTTAATTTTTAACCAACTAGTTGATTTTTCATCAAAATAGTTAAGTTTTCAATTAAGAAAAAAAAAATTCAATTGAAAAACGAAGAATTTTCAAGTAAAATTGTAATGCTTCAACAGAAATAGTTGTATTTTTAACCACAAAGATGAATTGTCAACAAAACAGGTACATTTTCAAAGATTTCAAAAGATTTCACAGATTTCACAAAGATTTCAAGGATGTCAAAGATTTTAAAAAAGCTTTAAATAATTCCAAAATAGTTCTCAAAGATTTCAAAAGATTTCACAAAGATTTCAAAACATTTCACAAAGATTTCCAGAATTTCAAAGATGTTACAAAAGCTTTAAATAATTCTAAAAGATTTCCTAAATATTTCACAAAGATTTCAAAAAAACTTCAAAGATTTCAAGGATTTTAAAGATTTTACAAAAACTTTTGCATAATTTTAAAAGATTGCACAGATTTCACAAAGATTTAAAAAATTTCACAAATATTTTGAAGATTTTACAAAAGCTTTAAATAATACCAAAAGATTTCTTACAGATATCATAAAAATTTCAAGAAATTTCAAAGATTTCAAGGATTTCAAAGATTTTGCATAATTCCCAAAGATTTCTCAAGGATTGCAAAAGATTTCACAAAGATTTCGTAAAAGTTTCATAAAGATTTCAAAAAATTCCACAAAGATTTCAATAATTTTAAAGATTCTACAAAAGCTTTTGCATAATTCCAAAAGATTTCAAAATATTTCACAGATTTCACAAAGATTTCAGAAAGGTTTCAAAAAATTTCAGTAAGGTTTTAAAGATTTCAAGGATTTCAAAGATTTTTAAGATTTTTCAAAAGCTTTTGAATAATTCCAACAGATTTTTCAAAGATTTCACAAAGATTTCATAAAGATTTTTAAAAATTTCAAAGATTTCAAGGATTTTACCAAATCTTTTGCACAATTCAAAAAAATTTCTTAAAGATTTCAAAAGATTTCACAAAGATTTCATAAAGATTTCAAAACGTTTCACAAAGATTTCAAGAATTTCAAAGATTTTAAAGATTTTACAAAAGCTTTAAATAATTCCAAATAATTTCTCAAAGATTTCTCAAAGATTTCAAAAGATTTTATAACAATTTCAGAACATTTCACAAAGATTTCAAGAATTTCAAAGATTCTAAAGATTTTACAAAAGCTTTCGAATAATTCCAAAAGATTTCTCAAAGATTTCACAAAGATTTCATAAAGAATTAAAAAAATTTCACAAATATTTCAAAGATTTTAAAGATTTTACAAAAGTATTCGAATAATTCCAAAAGATTTCTCAAAGATTTCACAAAGATTTAATAAAGATTTCAAAACGTTTCACAAAGATTTCAAGAATTTCAAAGATTCTAAAGATTTTAAAAAAGCTTTTAATAATTCCAAAAAATTTCTCAAAGATTTCTCAAAGATTTCAAAAGATTTCACAAAGATTTTATAAAAATTTCAGAACATTTCACAAAGATTTCAAGAATTTCAAAGATTCTAAAGATTTTACAAAAGCTTCCGAATAATTCCAAAAGATTTCTCAAAGATTTCAAAAGATTTCACAAAGATTTAATAAAGATTTGAAAACGTTTCACAAAGATTTCAAGAATTTCAAAGATTCAAAAAATTTTACAAAAGCTTTAAATAATTTCAAAAGATTTCTCACAGATTTCACAAAGATTTCACAAAGAATTACAAAAATTTCTCAAATATTTCAAGGATTTTACAGAATTTACAAAAGCTTTAAATATTTCCAAAAGATTTCTCAAAGATTTCAAAAGGTTTCACAGATTTCATAAAGATTTCAAAAAGTTTCTTAAAGATTTCATAAAGATTTGAAAGATTTTAAAGATTTTACAAAAGCTTTAAATAATTCCAAAAGATTTCTCAAAGATTTCACAAAGATTTCATAAAGAATTAAAAAAATTTCACAAATATTTCAAGGATTTTACAAATTTTACAAAAGCTTTAAATATTTCCAAAAGATTTCTCAAAGATTCCACAAAGATTTCATAAAGATTTCAAAACGTTTCACAAAGATTTCAAGAATTTCAAACATTTTAAAGATTTTACGAAGGCTTTGAATAATTCCAAACGATTTCTCAAAGATTTTAAAACATTTCAAAGAGTTCAAGGATTTCAAAGATTATACAAATTCTTTTGCATAATTCCAAAATATTACTCAAAGATTTCAAAATATTTCACAAAAGTTTCATAAAGATTTGAAAGATCCTAAGAATTTCAAAGATTTTAAAAATTTTACAAAAGCTTCAAATAATTCCAAAAGATTTCTCACAGATTTCACAATGATTTCATAAAAAATTTAAAAAATTTCACAAATATTTCAAGGATTTTACAGATTTTACAAAAGCTTTAAATATTTCCAAAAGATTTCTCAAAGATTTCAAAAGATTTCTCAAAGATTTCAAAAAGTTTCACAGATTTCGTAAAGATTTCAAAAAGTTTCATAAAGATTTCCTAAAGATTTTACAGATTTTACAAAAGCTTTAAATAATTCCAAAAGATTTCTCAAAGATTTCACAAAGATTTTACAAAGATATCATAAAGATTTAAAAAAATTTCAAGGATTTCAAGGATTTTACAAAATCTTTTGCACAAATCCAAAACATTTCTCAAATATTTCAAAAGATTTCATAAAGATTCCAAAGATCCCAAGAATTTCCAAAATTTCAAAGATTTTACAATAGCTTGAAATAATTCCAAAAGATTTCTTACAGATTTCACAAAGATTTCATAAAGAATTAAAAAAATTTCACAAATATTTCCAGGATTTTAAAGATTTTACAAAAGCTCTAAATAATGCCGAAAGATTTCTAAAAGATTTCACAAAGATTTTATAAATACCATTTATGTTCGCAAAAAATTAAGAATTTGTCTACTTATGATTCGGCTTTCTTTAGAAATTATTGGCCAATAAAAAATGAAGTTGCTCTAATTATGATTTTTTGCGGGTTTTTTATGCAAATTGTTTCTGACGTGTAAAAAACTACTTTGCCCTCATAATTTTTGCATAAATTGTGTAAACAATTTATTATTGTTTTTAGCATGTTTCTCTTAAAATAGAGATAGAAAGTCCCGGTTTTTTCAAAAATGTTCCACTTTTTGTCCAATTTTCAGTTAGAGAGGTTAACGACCATAATTGTTCAAACAATTTATTATCATTGTTAATAATATTATCTTCGAATGATTCTAGAAATTGCGCTTTTTATCAATGTTAAACTTTTTGTTCACTTTTCACTTGGAGTGAGTTAATATTTAATTTAATATAGCAAAAATAATTGTTTAAACAAATTATTATTGTTTATATCTATCTTCTACATTATTACTAGATAGTTGCTGATTTTTTCTTAATTTTTTAACTTTTGTCCATTTTATGTGAAGCAATAATTAATTCAAGTTAACAAAAATAATAATTTTTTTATTATTTTTCACTTGGAGAGACTCAATAATTATTTAAGTTGAGCAAATAATTTTTAAAACAAATTATTATTGTTAATTCGAACAAATTTTTGGGCGTTTTTCATAAAAATTCGAAAAAAAATTTTTTTTCCATTCTAGTGGACACCCTGAAATTAAATAAATTTTCTTTCTTTTTCCAGATGATTGCAACCTCTTTGTCACACCTGACTCTGAAATCCAACATCGATGCAAAAGCCGTGGAAGCGACATTTTGGGATGCTCCCAAAAAAGAAGGAGAGGCCGACACTTCCAGTGAACATGAATCCCAGTCACTAATTCAGTAAGTTAAGTACCTAATCTTGTGGAAAAAAATGTCAGAAGAAAGTACAAAATTTCTACAACTGTACTTTTTTGTTAAAACATTTAATTTTTTGTAAAAAAAACTAAAAAATTTCGAATCTTCAATCAAAAAGTGAATTAACCACGTAATTTTATTTTCAATAATTGGTTGAAAATTTAACAGTTTTGTTAAAAATTCGTGTTATTTTTTATGAAAATTAACTTTTTTTTAACTAAAAATTTAACTATTTCAGTTGAAGGTTCATCATTTTAGTTGGAAATTCATGTCTTTGGTTGAAAATTGAACAATCTTTTTGAAAATTAACTTTTTAATTGAAAACATATTTTTAGGTTGAAAATTTAATTGTTTTGTAGAAAATTCGTCTTTTGGGGTTTGAAAATTCATCTCCTTTGGTAAATATTTCATCTTTTTTGGTTGAAAATTCTTATATTTGGTTGGAAATGCAACCATTTATTTTACTATTTAACTATTTGATGAAAAATTAGCTTTCTTGTTGGAAATTTATATTTCTGGGTTGAAAATTCAACTGTTTTTTGAAAAATTTGCCTTTTTGGCTTGAAAATTTAACTGTTGTTTTGGTTTTTTTTTTTTTTAGGAAAAAAATTAATCTTATTTGTTGAAAATTAATGTTTTTGATTGAAAATTAAACTGTCTTGTTGAAAAGTCATCTTTCTAGATTGAAAATTTAGCTATTCCGTTAATAATTTTAATATTTTGTGGAAGATTTAATTATTGTGTTAAAAATTAATTTATTTGATTAAAAAGTTAAGTTTTATAGTCGAAAATTCAACTATTTAGATAGAAAGTTCAACCACCCTGGTGCAAAAATTTTTACAAGAAAGTACAACATTTCTGCAACTGTAATTTTTTGTTAAAACATGTACCTTTTTGTAAAAAATGTGGAAAATTTAAGAAAAAAAAATCGACAACATTTCTATACTAGTACTTTTTTGTTAAAACATGTAATTTTTCGTAAAAAAATAAAAAATAAAAAATTTCGAATCTTCAATCAAAAAGAGAATTAACCACGTATTTTTATTTTCAAGAATTGGTTGAAAATTTAACTGATTTCTTAAAAATTCGTGATATTTTTTGGATGAAAATTAATTTTGTTAACTAAAAATTTAACTATTTCAGCTGAAGATTCATCATTTTAGTTGAAAATTCATTTCTTTGATTAAAAATTTAATTATCTTTTTGAAAATTAACCTTTTTGATTGAAAACATATTTTTAGATTGAAAATTTAATTGGTTTGTAGAAAATTCGTCTTTTGGGTTTGAAAATTCATCTCTTTTGGTAAATATTTAATCTTTTTTAATTAAAAATTCTTGTGTTTGGTTCAAAATTCAACCATTTATTTTACTATTTAACTATTTGATGAAAAATTAGTTTTCTTGTTGGAAATTTATATTTCTGGGTTGAAAATTCAACTGTTTTTTGAAAAATTTGCCTTTTTGGCTTGAAAGTTTAACTGTTTTGTATAATTTTTTTTTTTTTTTTTTTGAGGAAAAAAATTAATCTTATTTGTTGAAAATTAATGTTTTTGATTGAAAATTAAACTGTCTTGTTGAAAAGTCATCTTTCTAGATAGCAAATTTAGCTATTCCGTTAATAATTTTTATATTTTGTAGAAGATTTAATTATTTTGTTAAAAATAAATTTATTTCAATAAAAATTTACTTTTTGTAGTCGAAAATTCAACTATTTTGATGGAAAGTTCAAATACCCTGGTGTAAAAAATTTTTACAAGAAAGTACAACATTTCTGCAACTGTAATTTTTTGTTAAAACATGTACTTGTTTGTAAAAAATGTAGAAAATTTAACAAAAAAATACAGTTAAATACAAATAGCTAATTTTCTCTTATATTTTCTTTTAGAAAAGTAAAAAAATTAACAGTAAAGTACACGTTTCTACAATTCAAAAATTTGTATAACTTGTCATTAATATTTTTTCTACTTTTTTGTAAAAATCTAGAAGAATTTGGAAATTTGGATACTGTAGCAACCCTGCGATAAGGCACGGTGTGAATGATATATTTTTCATTACTTTTACTTCTTTTATCATTTAAATTTAGCGCCCTTTCGAATTTGAAGCAGTGAATTTTCCCGTGAAATTTAAGGGGGTCATCCTGTGTGACATCCTTTTTTTCAAAGGTTTTTTCGAAATTTTTTGTTGTAAAATTAAAAAACACAGAGCTTGCAAATTTGTACTATATATTTATTTAGTCTTTAGTAGTAACTCTGAATTTTTATATGCAAAAATATGATCTTGATCGCGAGTTTTATTGAGCGAATGGCAACCATATAAAGAAGGTGGGTAAACGGCGACCATGATTCTGTCAGAGTGGCTTATCCGAAATCAAAAAACAAAATTGGATGTTAATCTACAGGTGGATGGCTATCGCCGGAACTAGGATTTGTTGAAAATCTTGAAAATTCAATTTTTTATATGCTTTTAAACATTAAGGGGCTAGTCTAGTTTCTCGGGCGGAAAATGGAGGTGACTTTTCGGGACTTATAAAAAAAACCATGCGGTCAAATATTTTACAATTTTGAGGATATATTCAGATACTATTGGCAAGTTGATACACAAAATTTCATGAAAAAATATCGACTGTAAGCCGAGTTATACACTCCGATGTCGAGTCATCCAAAAATGAAGTTGTAAGTCGGCTGCAATTTTCACCAAAAAAATTTCAGTTTTTTGCTCGGCAAATTTATATTTTTTGAAATATCGAAAAGATCCTAGTTTATGGTATGTAGAAACATGTTACGAATATTCGTGCAAAATTTCAAAATCGATTCGTTAATTTTTCTTTGAGCTAGAGTTGCAGCCGTTTTTGAAAATTCAGTTTTGAGCAAAACACTTTTAAAGTTTTGACAACTGATTTTTGGTTATAAAATTTAATTTTTCATACTCTCAAAACTCTCGGAACTTTTTCTCCGAATAGTATACTATCGAATTAGGCAAAAAAATCGATTTTTTGAAAGTGAGAAGCTAGACTAGCCCCTTAAGACCCTTAAGACTATTTTTTCATGAAAAAGAAAAAACGTTTCAATATTTTTCAAATATCCTTTCAGTGAATTGTGCGAGAAAGTGCTAATCCTGGAACAACGGAATCAGGAATTGACACTAGCATTCCAAAATCTTGAGTCGACCATCTTCGAGCGAACCTGCAACGGATCCTACATCTGGAAACTGGAATCCTTCGAAGAAAAATTGAAATCCATGACAGCCAACAGACTCAATATGAACTTCAGTCCCTCCTTTTACACTAGTGCCAACGGTTACAAAGTCTGTGCGAGAGTGAACGTCTCCCACAAAAATTCGGATTTCCTCTCCCTGGTTCTTCATCTTTCCAAGTCGGAAAATGATGACACCTTGGACTGGCCTTTCGAGGGATGGATTTCCTTTTTGCTCGTTCATCCGGAAGATCCCAGCAAAAGTATCTCGGAATCGGCCCAGTCTCTGCCGAATCTCGAGGCTTTTCAAAAACCGGTCGACCATAATGTAAATAGAAAAAGTTACGGCTTCACCGAATTCGTGTCGCTTCAGCATTTGGCGAATTTCGTCAAAAATGACTGTGTCGTTATTCGAATTGACGTCAAGGCGACAAGCAAACTTGAGAAGAAAATAAGAGCTGCCTCGGTTTCGCCTCTCACGGAGGAAAATCTTAAGATTCATACGGAAGTTTAAATTTTTCAGGGGGAAAAAATGACTTTTTTTGAACAAAAATAGCCCAACTTGTTGATTCTTAAGGTGCTTCAAATGCATTGGTTTTGAGAATAATACGAAATACGGCTACAAGGATGAATTGTTCGATGTAATATTTTTACGACATCATCTGAAGGCTTCCACGTGTGCATTACTAGTGCCCTTTTTTCGGAAAATGGTCTTGTTTTTTTTTTTATTTGGTTAATTGAAACGCATTTTGAGACACTTTGAGTGACGTGTTGCCCGTTGCCAGGCGCACAAATTTCAGCATGTTTTCAGTTAACAAAAAAAAACAATAAGATCATTTCAACAAAACAGTTGAATTATCAACAAAATAATTAAACTTTTAACCAAAAAAGATGAATTCTTAAACCAAAATTTAATAGAAGACTTTTCAATCGAAAAGAACGAACTTTCGAACATTCTTTTTTTTTCTCTTTTTTTTTTAAATTTAATTATTCCTTTTTTAGTTGAGAATTGATCTTTTTTTAGTTCAAAATTAGACTATTTGGTTAGCAAATTTTCTTTCTTAGTTAAACTTTTAACTATTTCATTGAAAATTGATGTTTTTTGTTGAAAAATCCTATTTTTGGTAGAAAATTGATCTTCTTAGATGAAAATAATTCTTGTTTGAAAATTCATCTTTTTGGTTAAAAATTCATCTATTCCAGTAGAAGATTCAGCTCTTTAGTTAAATTTTTTTTTTGTTTGAAAATTATTTTTTGAACTGAAAAATTCAATTTATTTAATTAAATTTAATTTAGTTTTGAAAAAATTTCTAACTAACATTGGGAATATTCAACCAAAAAAATAAAATTGAAAATTTGTTTTCAACTTTGAACCAAGGATTGAATTTTCCACTCAAAATAATAAATTTTCAAATCAAAAAGATGAATGTGCAAAAAAATATTTGAATTTACAAAAAAAAAAAAAAAATTGTTTCGTCAAAGAAAATAAAAAAGAAAATCACGTTGCCTGATTTTCAAACAAAAAAGACGAATTAAAAAAAAAGATCATTCTCAACCAATCTGTGGAATTTTCAACAAAATAGTTCAATTTTCAGTAGAAATTAATCTTCTTGGTTGGAAATTCGTATTTTTAGTTAAAAATTCTTCTTTTCTCTTTTTTTAATTTAACTATTTCATTTTTGGTTGATTTTATCTTTTTCAGTTCAAAATTCAACTATTTCGTTAGCAATTTGTCTTTCTTAGTTGAAGATTTAACCGTTTCCTTAAAAATTCATATATTTTGTTGAAAAATTGTCTTTTTAATAGACCATTAATCTTCTTGTTTGAAAATTAATCTTTTTGGTTAAAAATTCAAGTATTCCAGTTAAATATTCATCACTTTAGTTGCAATTTTTTTTTGTTCGCTGGAAATTTAAATTTTTAACTGAAAATTTAACTATTCCACTTTTGGTTGAAAATTGACTCTTTTTAGTTCAAGATTCAAATATTTTGTTGGAAATTTGTCTTTTTGAGTTGAAAAGTCAACCAGTTCATAGAAAACTCATGAATTTTGTTTAAAAAATCGTCTTTTTTGGTAAAAAATTAATTTTTATTGTTGAAAATTCATCTTTTCAGTACAAAATTCAACTATTTTGTTGAAAATTGATATTTTTTATTTAGAAATTAAACTAATTGTTTGGAAATTAATGTGTTGAAAATTAAACAAAATTGAAAATTCAATTTTTTCAGTTCTCAACAGTTGACTTTTCAACTTTTAAAAATTAACCTGTTGAAAATTGAATTTTCAATTTTAAAAAATTATTAATAGTTGGATTTTCAACAGTTAAAAGTTCAATCATTTTTCATTTTCAATAGTTAACTTCAACTGTTGAAAATCCAACTATTGAACATTTAAAAAATTTAAAAATTGAAGTGAATGGAAAATTAAAAATTCAATTTTCTTCAATTCTCAACAGTTGGCTTTTCAAACGTTAAAAATGCATATGTTGAAAATTGAAAATTCAACTATTGAAAATTTCATTTTTATTCAATTTTCATATCTTCTCAACGGTTAAAAATTCAATTTTCGAAAAGTCAATTTTCAATTAAAATTTTTTTTAATTTTCAATAGTTGGATTTTTCAACAGTTAAAAATTTGATTATCATTTTCCTTTAATTTTCAATAGCTGAATATTTTTCTATTTTTAACAGTATAGTTTTTCATAGTTGAAAATTTAATTTTCAGTTTTCTACCAGTTTTAACCGTCAATTTTTCAATTTCTGAAAATTGAAGAAAATTAAAAATTCAATTTTCTGTAATTATCAACAGTTGACTTTTTAAATTAATTTTTTGACTTTTTAACTTTAAAAAAATTAACCTGTTGAAAATTGAATTCTCAAATTGCAAAAAGGTTTAGTAGTTCGATTTTCAACTGTTGAAAATTCTTCTGATGATATTTAATTATAGATTTTTTTTAATTTCCAAAAGTCAAAAATTTAAAAAAAAAACTCAATTTTTTGATATGCTTAATTTTTCATAATAATACAAAATACGGAAAAATATTTTAAAATGTTGAAAATCCAACTATTGAAAATTTAAAACATTTAAAATTGAAGAAAATTGAAAATTTAACTTGAGATATGTAAAATGAAGGAAATTGATTATTGAATTTTCAACAGGTTTTTTTAACTGTTAAAATATTAACTATTGAAAATGGAAGAAAATTGAAAATTGAATTTTCAAATGTTGATAATCCAACTATTGAAAATTTAAAATATTTAAAATTGAAGAAAATGAAAAATTTAATTTTCAACTGTAAAAAATTATACTGTTAATAATTAAAGACGATTCGACTGTTAAAAATGAAAGGAAATTGATAATTGAATTTTCAAAAGGTCAATTTTTAATCCTTTAAAATGGGAGAAAATTGAAAATCTAATTTTCAACTCTTGAATATCCAACTATTGAAATTTTTGTTTTTAAATTGAGAATTGAATTTTGATGAGGTGTATTATTAAGAATTCACAAGTCAGTTAACAAGATGTGAAAATTAAAAAAATTGCATTTTTAATAATTAAATTAAAAATTTTCTTCAATTTTTAACAGATAATTGATAATTGAGTTTTACTTAATTTTTAAGTGTCAAAAATGAAAGAAAATGTATAATTAAATATCAGCAGAAGAATTTTTAACAGTTGAAATGTTAACTATTGAAAATGAAAAATGATTGAATTTTTAACTGTTGAAAATCCAACTATTGAAATTTTTTTTGAATTGAGAATTTATTTTTTAACGGGTTCATTTTTAAAAATTGAAAAGACAACTTTTGAGAATTAAAGAAAATTGAATTGTCAATTTTCTTCAATTTTCAACAGATTGATTTTCAACAGTTGAAAAATTAACTGTTGAAAATAGTAGAAGACTGAAAATTAAATTTTCAACTGTGAAAAACTATACCATTAAAAATTGAAAAAAATCAGCTATTGAAAATTAAGGAAAATTGATAATTAGATTATTTTATCTAGTTGACAAGATATGAAAATTGAATAAAATAAATTTTTCAATAGTTGAATTTTCAATTAAAGTGAACTTTTCAAAATTGAAGAAAACTGAAAATCAAATTTTTAATAATTGAAATCTTAACTGTTGAAAATTTAGGAAAATTGAATTTTCAACTGTTCAAAATCAAACCATTGCAAATTTAGAAATAGTTGAAAACTGAAAAAAATTGAGAATCCAGTTTTATTTTAAATTTTAACAGTTATAAATGAAAGAAAATTCATAATTAAATTTTGAACAGAAGAATTTTTAACTGTTTTAATGTTAATTGTTGCAAGGGGAAAAAAATTGATAATTACATTTCCAACAGATTAATTATTAACAGTTGGAAAGTTAACTGTTGAAAATAGAAGGAAATTTAATTTCCAACTATTGAAGATTTCTAACATTTTTAATTGAAGAAAGCTGAAAATTAAATTTTTAACTGTGGAAAATTATACTGTTAATAATTGAAGAAAATTCAACTGTTGAAACTAATAGAAAATTTATATTTTTTAAAGTTGAAAAGTCAACTGTGGAGAATTGAAGAAAATTGAATTTTAAAAATTTCTCAAATTTTCCACAAATTCAATTTTAACAATTGAAAAATTAACTGTTTAAAATTGTAGGGAAATAAAATTTAAATTTTCAACTGTTGAAAATCCAACTATTAAAATTTAAAAAAAATTTAGAATTGAATTTTCAACAGGTAAATTTTTAAAAGTTGACAAGTCAACTTGAGAATTGAAGAAAATTGAATTTCCAATTTTATTTTTTATTTTCAACAGATTAATTTTTAACAGATGAAATGACAACTGCTAAAAATGGAAGAAAACTGAAAATTAAATGTTCAACTGAGGAAAATTATACTGTTAAAAATTAAATAAAATTTTTAAGAATTTTTAAGAATCGACTAGTTATTTCTTGAATATTTAAGAAAATTTAATTTTCAATTTTTAGTAGTTAAAAAGTCAACTGTGGAAAATTATACCCAGAAAAATTGAAGAAAATTCAATTTACACAACCGTTAAATTTTTTAAAAGTTGAAATTCAATTTTCAACTGTTGAATTTTCAAAAAATTGTAAACTTTAGATTTTATTTTCAACTTGGTTGAAAATTAAAGAAAATTGAAAATAGAATTTTCTTTCATATTTAGCTATTGAAAATTCAACTTATGAAAATCCCACTGCTGAGAATTTAACTTAAAATTCAAATGTTAAAAATTAAACTTTCAGTTTCGTTTTTTTTCCAACAGAGTAATTTGTAAGAGTTGAAAAGACAACTTGAAAATTTCAAGAAAACTGAAAATTAAATTTTCAACTGAAGAAAATTATACTGCCAAAAATTGAATAAAATTCAGCTATTGAAAATTAATAATTGCATTTTCAAAATGTGAATTTTTAACCGTGGACAAGTTATTTGTTTGAAATTTAAGAAAATTGAATTCTCAAATTTTTTAAATTCAAAATTCAACTGTGAAAAATTGAAGAAAATTCAATTTAGACAACCATTAAATTTTTTTGAAGTTGAAATTGAATTTTCAACTGTCGAATTTTCAAACAATTGTAAACTTAAAATTGAATTTTCATCTTTGTTGAAAATTAAAGAAAATTGAAAATAGAATTTTCTTCCATTTTTAACTATTGAAAATTCAACTTATGAAAATCCGACTGCTGAAAATTTAACTGTTCAAAATCTAAATATTGAAAATTAAATTTCCAATTTCCTTTTTTTTTCAACAGATTAATTTGTAACAGTTGAGAAGACAACTGTTAAAAATTCAAGAAAACTGAAAATTACATTTTCAACTGAGGAAAATTATACTGTTAAAAATTGTAGAAAATTAATTTGCCCAAGAGTTTTATTTTTAAAAAGTTGAAATTTAATTCCAATTGTTGAATTTTCAAAAAGTTGTAAACTAAAAATTGAATCTTCAACTTTGTTGAAAAATAAAGAAAATTGAAAATAGAATTTTCTTCCATTTTCAAATATTGAAAATTCAACTTATGAAAATTCAACTGCTGAAAATTTAGCTGTTCAGAATTCAAATGTTGAAAATTAAATTTTCCATTTTTTTTTCATTTTTCATCAGTAAGAAATTAAAAAAAGAATGAATTTTGTATTAAAAACAAGCGTTGAAAATGTTACATTTACACAATTTGATATAGGAATTTTGTAAAGAAAAATTGGATGAAAAATGTTAAATTGATAAAAAACAAATTTGAAAGAAGTATTTTTTTTGAAAATCGGTCATTATTGACAAATGCGGCCCGTTAAACCTGATATACTTGCAGGAATAAAAAAAACGTTAAGAATCGACCAGTTAGCTTTTTTTTTTGTCAAAAAAGGTAATTTTTTTCTTCTATGTTATTGCAAGGATGTTATTCAAGTTTATCGAGGATTATCAAATGTGCAGATAGAGACTATGAACATAAATTATCATTGCATGAAATTGTACATATCAGGTTGCTGATAAAATGTTAAATATCGAAGAAACTTGCGACCAAAGGTCTCAGTTTCACGTTAAAAATTGCCTCAGTGACACTATATTTCAAGAGATTTATTAGTTTTAATTTTTAACTCTGTACTTCGATGTTTTTCAGGATAAAAATTCTGAAAAGGACATTAGTTATTAAAGGATATTTTGAAAAGTGACTTGTGAAATTTTCGAATTTTCAATTACAGGATTTTTAAATTACAGCTTTTTTGGAATTTTAAGGCTTTAATTTAAGATTTTTTACAATTTTAATATTTTATCGATACAATAATTTAGTTCTTTAATTTAATTTAAATAATTTCGAAATATCATGGAAAGTTTTATACAAGAAATTCTCGTCGATTATTAATTAATAATGCCAAAGAATG